>VZTO01019382.1:18190-39214 GCA_013400615.1 Syrrhaptes paradoxus | reverse complement strand
TTGAGGTGCTCCAAGCCTATTATCATCTTTGTGGTGGCTCTCCTCTGGACTCGCTCCAACAGGTCCACATCTTTCTTATGCTGGTGACCCCAGAGCTGGAAACAGTACTGCAGGTGGGATCTCACGAGAGCAGAGTAGAGGGGGAGAATCACCTCTCTCGATCTGCTGGCCATGCTTCTTTTGATGCAGCCCAGGACACGGTTGGCCTTCTGGACTGCAAGGGGACATTGCTGTGTCATGTTAAACTTCTTACCAACAAACATCCCCAAGTCCTTCTCCTCAGGGCTTTTCTCAAGCCATTCTCCTCCCAGCCTATATTTGTGCTTGGGATTGGGATATCATACACTGTGTACATCTGGAGAAATAAATTGATTTCTACTAGCACAAATTAAAGTAGAAATTGACCATTTGTGTTTCAGAGGCACCATAATCCCTCTCTATGTGACCCAGAATTACTCAGGATTGAAGAAAATTTTTAATTCCGGTAAAGTTAATTAATAGTGTTCATGAGTGATTGCTTGATTAATAATACCTTAAATGTGCAGGTCAATCTCACTCAATGAAGAAAACACAAACGCAAATTTTAGAAATCTAGCTCTCAAAGTTCCTCTCAGGCTGAGGCAGCCTGATCAAGTTCAGACCAAATCTGTTTTTCTCCTTGCATGTGCTCTCAGTTTACATGCGAGTACATGAATTTGAAATCAATGGAATTACGTATGTGTAACTGAGAACAGAATTTGGCCCTTCAGCTGCTGCTGCACCTCTCCTTTCTCATAAAAGTTTTTTTCCCTTAGCAAATGATTTAAATATGTTCAATTATGTTGTTGTCCAACATAGATATCTGCTCATTAGGCATCTGTGTTGAGGAGTAAACTGTGGAGCGGCAGTTAAACATGAGAGTTGAAGCAGAACCCTATAAACCCTGGTTTGTTTCAAGTCCAGCACAGATGTAGAGCTGTTCGTCTTCATTTAATAGCTAGTATATCCTTGAGGTTTTGGTATTTAAATGGCATCATTTTCCCTTCTGTGCCTCATAATCTTCGTATTGCACCTCTTCATTAAATATTACTTCCAGGCCATGATACTCATCTTACTGTGATTTAATTTTCCTTAAATTTTTTCCCACTACAGCTCTTTCTTCAGAGCCAAAATTGGAGTGTTCTTACAGGCTCGAATCTTGGTGAAGCTCCCACTGAAACTGATGCAGCCAATATTTGGTACTCTGTTTTCATTCAGACAAACTTCTTTTTGTGACAGCTGGCACACAACTAGGAAAGCTCAAGGCACCCTTGGCCCCTGTGTTGGTTCCACCAATTAAGACAAGGAAAAGAACTCAGGGCTTGGTCCTGTATGAGTATTTTGCTTCTACTCTTTTTGCTAAACCAATTGCTCCATATGAAAATCTTTCTGCAAAGCCTATATCTGTCAGCACTCTGTTCCCTCCCTGTTGGTTCAAATCTGATGATTGGGTTACTTTTCAGAGCACCTTAAGTACGATATAACAGTGTTTACATTTCATATTCATAAAACAAGAATAAATTTCCATGACATTTATGAAAACTTCTGGTCTAGCTTGCCTAAATTGTACATTCCCTGTGCACAAAGAATGGACCTTATTATATTAGTGAAAATAGGCTGAGCAGTTAAAAGAAAATATTGCTTATTTCAACTCAATGTCAACATATTAAAAATTCAAAATTAAAGATGATAATGTTTGGATCTTGGGGATTAGGTGGAGGGAAACAAAACCCAAAATGAATATGTGAAAAAAAAGAACAAGTTAACCTTATATTCCCTGCTGGCATCCCTAGCTTGCACATGTGTTTGGCAACCATTAAATATTTGAAATATGAGACCTGGCAGTGTCATGGTGCCAGACATAGTTAGCATTAAAAATATTCTTCCAAATTATTAAAAGGTGCTCTGAAACTGCTACAAAAGCAAAGAGTTCCTAATTGTAAAATACATTTCTTACATTGAGCATACATATGTATTACGGTCCTTTAACATTTAAGAAGTTGAGGTACATTTAAGTTCTCAGGATTGACTATCCTCCATCAAATGCAACTGCAAAATGGCTCCAGGTTGCAAAATTACCGGCAATTTGACTTTACAAAGCCTTTGTTTTCCCCCACAATGCCATCTTACAGACAACTACTACAGCCTGTAGTGGCCAACAAAGGCTTTCTGTCACTCAAAGAGTCCTCTGTGCTTTCCCTTTCCAGAATTTCTTTTCTTTTATAGTGATCATAAGAAAGTGAGTGGGGTCAGCATCCATTCAGTTTCCGTAATCTTATCAGGTTCTAAATGGCACTGATAAAATACTGTAATTATTTTAACTTTATTTCAAGTTTAGTTGATGTCAGTTCCTCTAGAATAAGTGTGTCCGTCCAAAATGTGGTGAATACATGAAAGGCTGACGATCACTTAGAGGTAAACTTGCCTGTCTTTGCACAGGATTTATGTACATACACATTCCCATTTTCCTTCTACAAGTATAGTGTGGTTTAAGGAGAACTTCTGCTTGAATCAAGAAAAATCAAAAGGCTGAAAAAGTGTACTTATTTGGATGAAAATTCAGTTTGCTTTAAAAAATCATAAATTGGTTAATCTGAAAGTGACAAAATAGCTTTTTTTGGTAACATTTAAAAAAAATCTTCTCTGATACCTTAATAGAATTATATCTATTTTCCATTAAAATTACTTTTTTAACTAAGAAAATTCAATATTTTTTAATATTGAAAGCAGAAATATTTAAAATGTTCAAAACTGGAACACAGTGTTTTATTTTTTTTTAAAGGAATTACCCTAATATTATGTAAGGTTTTTTTTTTTCATGGGGCATTCCAGCACTTTCCGTTTATGTTATATTTCAGAAAGAAACAAAAAAGAACAGTTTGCCAATGGAATGGGCAAGCTGGTTCACAGCCAGCTTTATTAAAGTGTAACTAGAGATGGGCAAGCTAGGTGACCTCCAGCATTGCCTTTTACTGGTAATGTTCTACGCTCACTTCAGGAATTCTGCAGCCAAAACAGGCTATAGAGAGTGGTCCATCACACATCTGTGCCACAAGATCCCCGGCGTATTCTACAATAAATTAGTAAGAATAGCAACAAATGAAGAAAAGCCTATGCTACGCTAGGCTGACAGTTTCCACGGTTGTTAAGATCTTCTGCATGAAGAAATACCACATATAAAGGCTGTTCAGTGAGAAACTTAAATACGTTTCTTTGGTACTTCCTGTAATTTTACCCTGCCCCTCCCTTGGCTCACTTACTGGGCTTTGCCTGTTGTGGATCCTCTGATGATTTTAGTTCACAGCCCTGCTCAGCTTGGTCATCTGACAAATAACTGCAGCTGCCAATTTGTTTGCTCGCTGCAAGGGAGGGTGAGGGCTGTGCTCCCTAAAGGCGCTGTTATCTGTATGGCTACACTATTATCATTATATGATAATGCTGTATTTTCATATATCAAACTAGGAATATCCCTAGGGAATCTGACCCCTCCAGCTTCAGGGACTGTGTAAGTAAATGTTTACCCGCTGAGGTTGAAACAAGAGAATTTTGTGGGTTGTCTTTTGCAGTTAGGCTTCTGGGCTGATGGCAACACAATTGTCAGGTCAGTGGACCACTGGCTGGATGATTCTTTGTGTTCCCAGAAGTATTTGTTATATCCTGAAGTTGTGATATTTTGCTAGACTGTACAAGCTCCTTTAGCATTCCTGTAGTGGCATGATCACCACTACCCAATGCTTCATGTTGTGTGGACACATTGTTTCCAGTTTTGTTGAGTAAGGTTCTGAACAGAATAGTGATCATTTCCACTAGTTAGCAAGGAAGACTGCTCATCACAATTGGTTTGTAGATGGAGCTAGGTTTCGAAGCAGAACATTGATCTATAGAGACTAACCACTTTTGTCATGCTGACATTCCAGAAAGAGGGAATGGATAGATGTTTGACAGTCCCTTTTCCATAACTTGTAATTTAGAATCATAGAATCACAGAATGGTTTGGGTTGGAAAGGACCTTAAAGTTCATTGAGTTCCAACCCCCCTGCCATGGGCAGGGACACCTCCCACTAGCCCAGGTTGCTCAAAGCCTCATCCAGCCTGGTCTTGAACACCTCCAGGGATGGGGCATCCACAACTTCTCTGGGCAACCTGTTCCAGTTCCTCACCACCCTCACAGGAAAAAATGTCCTCCTAATACCTAATTTAAATCTACCCTCTTTCAGCTTAAAACCATTACCCATTGTCCTGTCACTACACTCCCTGATAAAGAGTGTTACCTCATCCCTCCTGTAGACCCCCTTGAAATACGGGAAGGCTTCTCTTCTCCAGGCTGAACAACCCTAATTCTCTCAGCTTGTCCTCATAGGGGAGGTGCTCCAGTCTTCTGACTATCTTCATGGCTCTCCTCTGGACTCGCTGCAACAGATCCATGTTTTTTTATGTTGTGGGGCCCCACAACTGAATGCAGTACTGCAGGTGGGATCTCACAAGAGCAGAGTAGAGGGAGAAAATCATCTCTCTTGAACTTCTGGTCACGCTTCATTTGATGCAGCCCAAGACATGGTTGGCTTTCTGGGCTGCAAGCACACATTGCTGCATCATGGTGAACTTCTTGTCAACCAACACCCCCAACTTCTTTTCCTCAGGGATGCTCTCAAGACATTCTCTGCTCAGCCTGTATTTGTGCTTGGGATTGCTTTGACCCGTGTGCAGGACCTTGCACTTGGCCTTGTTGAATTTCATGAGGTTTGCATGGGCCCATCTCTCTAGGCTGTCAATTTTGTAAGCACATGTTTCATACACAGAGTACAGCAACAGCTTGTTAAACTTGAACTAGGTAAACCTGCCCCCGTCATCCCAATACTTTTCTGTGTTTTCACAACTTTTTGTGCTGACAAGTAGGAAGCTACAATCTAACACCTTCCAGCGTATCGTTCCTTTTTCTAGCCATATGTTGTAAGATGTCTTCAGCTGTAGCCCAAGGTAGGAGATTTATCCTATCGTCACCAGAAACTCCACTTGCTCTGAGAATTCCTTGCTATCATGCTAATTAGCTAAACTGTTGCATGTGTACGCTGCACAGTTCCACTCTGTATAAAGCTATTTAATGAGATCACGGAGACATCATGACTGCACAACTGTGTGGTAGAAGCAGTGTAACTATGGTCATCTGGGCTGACTGCCCCAATACTGAAATACACTTGAAGTAATGCAGACCTGTAGTGAGGAAGGTGAACAGCACTTTTGTAAAACAGTGCTCTATCTCCCTTCTGCTTAGATGCTCTCTCCATCGGGTAGTTTGAACTTTAAAAATGCTGGTGGTCAGCGGCTATCACTAACACCTACAGCATATAAATCTGGGTGCTGAAGAAATTACCCGTGCTTTACCCATGCTTTGTTATCTAGTGAGGGCTAAGTGAACACTGTTGTGTGGTGTAATCCCTTTACCAAAAGCAAGTTTATGAAACTATCATCTGGTTGTTCTTACAAGGCCTGCAGGCCTTCAGTTGTCTTTAATTCTGCAAAGGCAGTCTTAAGAGTCAGCCAGTGTCTGCATGTTAAAAAAAATTTTTTTCCAGAATTTTCAAGAGAAGATGGGGGCAATGAGCTATGGAAATGCACTGTTTATCCTCTGTCCCTAAGAGAAACTAAGCATGCTCCATGGAACAACAAAATTCTCTGTTACAGTAAACAGCTCTGGCTGTAACCCAGCAAATTCTTCCATGTTTATAATCCTCTTTCCCCTCTCCCAGTGACAAATATGGTGGAAAGAACTTATCAGCTGAGAGTGTGTTTCCAACCATTACTTTTCTTCTAGAAAATTCCTCAAGGTTCTGTCTGTCTTGTATCACTCAGTGTAGTGTTCCTGGTAAGGTGTAGGTTAGTAATGGCCACCTACACCCTGTTTTTGATCACTGTTTTTCCCTAGTTGCTTTATTTTTAGAAAATCGGGTTGAGCAAGACACCAGGAGTTAACTGTGCACAAGCTGTCTGAGATGGTGTACATGGGAAATAAAGATTAAACATCAACTTTAGTGATATAAAGCTTTGAAACATAGACGAGTAAGAGAGAGAATAGCAGAGTCAGAAGCTTCAGGTACAGAGAAGGAGGGAAGGAGATGAAAGCCCCGTTAACACCGTGCTCCATCAACGCTGCAGAGTTGTGAGACTAGCACACAGAAACAACAACACTTCTCAGATAAACTTATCTGCTCTACCCACCTCTGTACACTTGTATAGCTGTGAGAACTGGTGACAGGCAGATGTGGTCACTGAATGCCAAAATCAACAAAACTTTATAGCCCAATTCTCACATATCCTCTCGGTTGAGAAACCAGCCTTCAGGTCTCCATCTCTGAGAGGGGCATATGCTAGTGTCAGGTTGGAAGCAGGTTAAAGGAGGAGAAACAATATTCATGACCACTCTGTGCATCTGGGGCCAATAATCATCAATTATTCTATACATAATTGATTACAAAGAAAGAATAATTAACTCTATAAAAAGACATACAAAACAGTATCTTAAATTCCCTGTATTGCATGTTTTGCATTTGTAGATCTAAGTATGTAAAGCATCTGTTATGTGGCTGTCCAAAATGTTGCTAATTTAACTGGCAAGAAGCCGGAACATAATCTGTGTAAAAGTAGTTGGTGGTCTCTAATTCAAAATTTCTTATACCCTCCTGCTGGTAGTTTTCCCTGTATACCTTTCTCTTCTAGTTCCTCAGAGCGTGGTTTTCAGCAGTCAGAATTTTAACTAACTCAGTCACATTTAAAGTGTCTTGGGATAATGTGCGTGTTGAGAGTTGGAGGGAGGTGTAAGACTCTTTTAGGCTTACCTAGGAACTTGGCACTGAGTTTTGAGGGCAGGTCCTCAACAAAGAAATAATGAAATACATCTACTGCTTCCTCTATAATTCAATGACAGACTCTCAGACTCTGTGGAAATTGTTAGCTTTTAAAGACCAGTCTGCCTTTAATTGTGCCAGTAAACTCTGTATGTCTATCTGTCTATTAAGGAAAACATTACTGGCATTGTTTTTAATACGATGTTTTAAATTTACTTAAAGGATAGGAAAATAGAGTTAAAACCATCGTCCTCCAATCAGGACTTAAAGGAGAATGAAAAATAAGTGCTGGGTTTGCCAGTGGCTAAGAGTGGATTTTCAGCAGCCTGACACAAAGTTTTCCTTCTTTTCCTGCCAAAATAGTGCAAGAAAAAGTAGAAACATAAATGAAACACATGCTAAAAGTAACAGGTCATAGGCCACATCCTAGAATTCCTATTAGTACCCAATAACTTCATAAAACTGGGAGCTGTGGTCATGGAGCACTTAAATAAGAGCTCACTACAACCTACAGGCAGTGTTTGGGCCTCTGGAGCAGGGAAAAAACTAGCACAAGGGGCCCACCATCCATGCAACCATAATCTTTGTCTCCACAGAAGGCAAAGAATGAGATTTGTCTCATGTCTGTTGGCTCGACACACACTCTGAATCTTAGAAGCTTTGTTGCCCTGCCTGTACACTGAAGGAGGGATGGGGACCATTTCCCCAGCTGCCCACATTGCTCTTCTGCTGAGTGACTTTCAGGGCTGGCTTGGGGCAGATCCAGGCTGTGCTTGCGCACACGTGCCGTGAGAAGGGAGATCAAGGGGAGAAGAGGGGAAGGAGCATGTGCTTCCAAGGAGGCCACTATGCCACCCATAGATGCACCTCACCTCTCCTAGCATGGACCAAGCCTTCTTCTGTCAAACCTGCCCATACCCTGGGCTTCATCCTAGTGAAACAAGTCTTTGTCTCACAGGTCACTGAAGTTCATAAGCAACCATGACCAGATGGCTTATACCTATTTACAAGGCAAGAGACTGGGTATCCTGAGCACTCAGGACCCAAGCAGCTGAGGCACAGGCTAGGCTTACTGCTTTTTCTTGCTCTTCTCCAGCTGACTATATTCTTTATATTTATATTATAGCTATTCCTTTTTCTTCTCATATTTCTGATATTTTCATTACATTGAAAATCTTTTACTCCATGACAATTTCAGGATTTTTTCTGTTCACAACTTAGTTTATCATTCAGCAACTAATTCTCAAGATTTAATAGTTTTGCCTTAGCAGGGGCAGAGTATGTAAATGATGTGTTGTACTAACATTTCAGAAAAGATATGGTTACTAAAGGGAACCTCTTGAAAGTGGAGCCTCTTGGAAACTTATTCTGTTTGACACTAGTAAGAGGCAAAAGTCCCAGTTAAAATAAAATGACAGTTGTTTATATAAGCAGATCCTAGTTACTTTAATTATTGCTCTTGGCAGGATCCTAGAAGTTTAATCTTTCTTAAATCCCACAGTAATGTCTGCTGGCTAAAGGATTTAGTTACCATGAAAGAATATTCAGCCACTACCTAGCCTAAATGCAGCTATACACTAGTGTAGCATTACCCAAGATAGTTTCACTTGGATGAAATGGGAAGATTGTTCTCACTTACTAATTCACTTAGAACCCTGGGGAACATGAGATACATATCAATCTGATTTCTTCAGCATAGCAATTTTAAAATACTTTAGGTCTTTGAAATTAAAAGATCTTATTTATATTTCCTCATGTAGGTCATTCATTGAAGCACACCTTGTTTAATCACCTTTTTTTGGCAAGCTAGTTTTGTGAGAACATAAAAGAATACATTCAAAATACGGATATAAAAGCAAAAATGTCCTATCAGTTGGGAAGGAACTATTCCAGCATATGTCAAAAAAGATTCACTACAATTGGAGTTCCATGCCTTCAACTTGTTCTTGAAAGGATCACACAAAGTATCAGGAAGCTGCAAGAGGCTGTGCTTCCCAGGGCTGCTGCGCTGCCCAGCAGGTGCAGTTTGGTGATGGGAGGGTAAAGTCATGCTTTGAATACAGTGCTAGTCAAACCGACTCCAACACCAACTCTGACTCTGATGGTCAGAAGGAAATTCCTGCTCACCTCAGTGAGAATCCTTTAAAGCTCTGACCTATTCCTCTGAAAACCTATTTTGACTACAGAGTTAGCTGAAATATCTAATTAGTTAAGTTTTCTTGTACAAGAGATGACTTAAAGCTATCATTTGATAGTACCTTTTCTTGCACCCCTTCAGCACCATCAAGCTTTAATCTTTCCCATTCTACTGGCCTTGTGATTGAACACAGCCCCATATAAATTAAGAAAGCCAGTGCTATGGCTTTTTTGGCTTGGCTGGTGATAAAATTCCCTTTTTTTTTTTAATTGCAGCTCAAGGTAGACTAAATTTCTAGTCCTAGTTCTTATAACCCAGTTGAAATAATTAAGTGAGACTTTTAAGAAATAAAAATATTTGTACATTTCAATTCTGTATTTTATTTCTATTAGAAGAATATTTGGGTTTTGCAAAGATAATTGAAATGTTTAAAATCCAACTTAAGGCATAGTTTCACCTATTCGTATAAGTTAAACGAAAGAGTAAATTGGACTTAAAAATATTGTATCAAAATAAAATGTGAGAGAAAAAAAAGTCTAAATCTTTCTGGAAAGATAAAAATCTTTCTGGTGAAAAATTTCACTGCTGGTAAGACCCCATTTTTTCAACTAAAGATTTCTGTCAAAAAGAATCTATTAGATCTAATGGCCACATTATCAGAGTATCCAACCACTCCATCCGCAATTGCACGTGGCCAAGCCACGTTCACGTGACAATTCTGTTAGCAGTCAAAGCAGCTGGTCTGTATCCAGCTACATTCTGCTGATAGCATGCATCACTGCCAAATAAGCATTTTATTAGCTTATTATAAAGAAAGCTGACAATAGGAAAAAATAGATGACTGCAAAATATTTGACAGTGACCCCCTGTGAACAACACTTTACTCCAGGAATGACTTAGCCCCCTCACTTAGTGTTATAGTGTTGAGAATCTTTCTGAGAATCTTCTTGGAGGAGCCTGTTTTCAAATAAGGTATAAAAAAATCTTGTACTCATCACTTGTGATAACTGAAGATTCCCTGATAACATATCTTTTTATAAGAAAGGCAGAAAAACAGAGAAAAACCCAACAGATTTCTTCTTATAAATAGGTTTCCATGTTAAAAAAAAAAGAAAGAATGAAAGAAAGTTTAAATGGAAAAATTATTTGAAAACAAAACAATGGGTACATATAACTCTTTTCTAGAATGAGTAGGTGTAATATCCAGAAAAAAAGTATATATTGTTATTTATACAACACACAGTACATTTTTGCAAAAGCAGTGATTTCAGCCACATCCAGGAAAAAAGTAATGCTTGGATCAAATCATTAAGTGACTTATAGTTACTGATTTTTTTTTTATATTTTTCTGTCATCTAGCATTAAGTAAAGCAGCCTATAAATATCTCCTTGTTCTACTGTGTGCTACCTTAGTGGATGTTTTTGAATCATTTTAGTGAGCTCTGTCGTAAGACACTAAAGAAGCACAAAGAAAATATATTCCACAGCCAGTTCTATAGCATGAGCCCATATGCTGTGTCAAAAATTATGTTGGAGATAGTGTTGACAGTTTCTTTGGTAATATAAGAGAAAAAAAGAATGTGTATGGAAGTTAAATGGAATCAATAAAATGGACTAAGCTATTTCTTTGACATTAAATATTGAATCTAACTCATCTCGGAATGCCTTTTGGGCTACTGGATATAGATCTCCTGACAGCTGCAAATGTAGTCACAACAGCATTAGAAAAATAGAGATTTTTTTCTTCCAAAGTTCAAGACCTGAGCATTGCCTAAAAAGGGAGACATGCCTTCGAGCACTGAACTTTTGATATTTTTCTGACTTTAATGCATACCAACACTTGGAGTTCAAAGCGTGGATTTAGTAACCCAAGGAGAAAAAAACCCCATTAATTTCAACTGTGATTACATAACAATACACAATGCAGCATAGTTTTCACTTGGGAAACATTGCAAATGCCTGGCTGTTGTTTTGTTTTTCTTTTCTTTTCGGTGTGAAAATGAATCAGGGAGAGAAAAGGTTTTATTCACAGTTACCTGAAACATTTCAAAGTTAGCAAACATTTCTGATATATGTAAAAGTGGAGATCCATAGCAGGTAGGAACATGAATGCCTTCAACAACAATATTATGTGCTTCCTCATGCTGAGATGGATGGCTATCCACCCATCAATCAAGACAAACAGCTGTCCATGTCATTTGGGCCCCTGTAGTGGTGCTCTGTGCAAGGCTGAAGCCAGAGGTGTTTTCTGGATGGGTGACAGTTTGCTGCTCAGACTATTGTAGGAAAGTTTTGAGGCTCCCCTATGTTTCCGTCAACACCAGCTCTGCTATGATTGCAGCTGTGCAGCTACTTTCATGCAGCTGCAGTACAGCTTGCTGGATTTGCTCTGGTTTTGGTTTCATCAGATCACTTTTCAGGCAGACCAAACCCCTGCTCTTGTTTCTGAAGCAGCTACCTAAAGACTAGAGCTGGCACAGAGAAGGTCGCCAGCCTTCCTCTTTTCAGAGGTGGTGTGGTTTGTTGTTGAATTGAGAAGGCTGCACAAGTGGAATCTAAAAATAACTGTTCCTACAAGAGAGGACTTGAGAAGATATTGAAGGACCAAGGATAGGCCCCTTTCGAGGAAAAAAAGGCAGATGAAGGGCTGTTAGGTCTAACTGCAGCTTCTAGATATTTCTGTATGTCCAAAACATAGCCTCCTACTGGCTACTATGAAGAAAGTTAACTCTGTTAACTCTGACCACTAAAAAAATTAGGCATAGGGAAGGGTATTATAAGATTATGGTGGCATCTTAATGATAATCACATGCTTAAAATATCTTAAACATACGAGCAACTTACAGCATTGAGACAAATGTCACATCATCAACATTGTGTCTATAAATCATCCTTAACTTAGAAAATTGTCCTTAGCTCAGACAACAAGAAATACATTCTTTTGTATTTTTGAGTTGAGCTCACAATGCTTCATACTTGGAAAGCGGGGGAAAAAAAACAACCCAAGACATTATTTCTAGTGGTAACTGAAGGAAAGTTTCACAACAGGGATGTGCTATTCAGCCTCACTTCTGGGCATGAAAATATTACTGAGAAGATTCAGAAGAGTACGGTCTATTGTCCCAGAAGTGCCAGACCCAGTACTACCTTTTTTTTACAGGTGCAAGTCTCTTCCTTCAGAAGAAATCAACAAGAAATATTTGCAAATAACCTGAGATCAAACAGAGTCCTTATCTAATGTAAGAAATGTTCTCAGTCCTCAGTTCTCTGTCCTGAATTGCAGTCAAGTCCTGGTCTCACTGAAGTCAACAGAAATTTTATTGTTGACTTCAAGTGAACAAGTTAAAGCTTAAAATTGTGTTAAGAAAGAGTTACCATCCAAAATATGCTTAACATTTGACTCAGGGGACCTTCAAGGGAACTTGAACATGAAGCAAACAGAGCTTGGCTTCCAGCTGGACCACTGACCCTGCTGGCCACATCTGCAGTTATGATTAGGTTCCTTTTTGCTTGTTTGGCAATGTAATGGGTCTTTGAAGTCTATATTTCTTCCTTGCACTTCTCTCCAAGTCACTAAAGACACAGGGCTCTGCTCCAGCCTTCCCTCCGGGTCTCTCACGTGAGGCCATTGCTGGTGTGCCACACACTCTCCTTCTCTGCTTGCCAGAACCCATCTAGCAGAGCCCCTAAGGTCCCGGATGTGGCAGCCAAAAGCTGGCTGAGAGCCACCGACCTTCCGTTCTTCACATGGATTCTTTTAATCTACTCTGGGATTTGGCAAATAACCTCTCTTTGCCTCAGTTTCCTCACAAGTTAAAGGAGTATGCTCGTGTGTGCAGTGGACCGTGGCAAGATGAGTTGTGAGGAGCAAGATGTTCTGCGTCTGCACCTTGGAAGAGGACTCTTGCTTTAGTCATTGGCCCTTACCTAGCCAACTATGCATTGCAATGAAAAAGCCAGTAAAATTTTTTTTCTGGCCACAGAAGGAAACTATATTGTGCCCTGAAGAATATAACCTGATCTTCTTCTAACTCCTCCTCACACTGCAGAGAGTCTAACAACAAATGTTAAGCTTAAAATAAGTTTTTCTTGTTTAGTATCTATCTATTATCTATCTATCTATCTATCTATCTATCTGTCTATCTGTCTATCTATCTATCTTTATTTATTACTCTTGTTCGTTACAATTTTTATCTCCAGTGGATTTAAACTCCAAAAAACCAAAAAAATAGGAGATTCATATTTTCTCAGATGAAAAACACTGAATGGAAAAGTAAGCACTGAAATCTTTTGTTGAAATGTCTTCCTAATTATTTATGTGTATACATATGTATAAACATAGACATTGCAAGCAAATTTTATTGACAGGTATGTGTAAGATACAACTAAATATCCCTGATATTCACAGGGCACTCTATTTGTATTTTCACACATTTAACAGTTACAAATATGTACAGCTTCTTATTAA
This sequence comes from Syrrhaptes paradoxus, assembly GCA_013400615.1. Taxonomy (NCBI): domain Eukaryota; kingdom Metazoa; phylum Chordata; class Aves; order Pterocliformes; family Pteroclidae; genus Syrrhaptes; species Syrrhaptes paradoxus. Next base: position 25,749 of record VZTO01019382.1, on the reverse strand, counting down.
AATGCAATTGGCCTTTCTAAATCCCTGTATATTTATGTATATTTACTTTTCATATTGCAAAAATGTACTGTACAATATGGTACTAAAAAGAAAACAGGTAAAGTGGGATTACACTCCATCACCATACCTCTCGTACCACAGAATTGTTTCTTCCACAGCGACTATGCTTTGATAGCAATTTAGGGAGTTTTCAGCTTTTAACTCTTGAGGAATGAGACAAACTTCAAACAGAAAATTAAAAAAACTGTTCCCCCAGTTATTTTCTAGTTGTTTTTGACAAATTAAACCAAAACACTGTAACCTTAATGAATTCCTGGAACATATTACACGTGGTTATTTTGAACCATATCAAGGTGTTTGCCTCAGAATATATTCTCATTAAATTCTTATTTTCTTACAGCCCTGATGTTAAAGGAACGCTCTACATAATTTCAGGTAGCTGGAACAATGAGAGCAGTCTTTGCCTGGGGTTAAGAATGTAAGTGCTTTGCTGGACCAAAGCCACCATGTTTAATACTGAATCTGTTTTGCCAAGGCTTCTTTCTGCCAAAACTCAACTTAGTCAAAACCAAATTTTTTGGTTTGGCAAAGACAAATTAAAAAATGATTGAGAAGAAGAATTATTTCTAGTGAAAGTATGTCACAGAGAGTATATTATCCTGGGGAGTAGGTTTTTCTCTGTTCGTAGGAGACGTTGTTTTAAATAACTTTTCTGATCGGCTTGAAGCAAAATCTTTGCTTCAGCTCACTCTGAATTGAAAAATATACGGACTTACAGTGTAGAATAGGTAAGCTCCAAGTTTGGAGTAATCTCGTTTCCCAAACAAGAAACCTGGAAATACTATCATATGGTAAATGCTCATAATATTATGATACATAAAATAAACTTATTTTATTGTTTATAACAAACTGCTTTTCTTCAACCTTTCTTTTCTCTCTACAGTGATAGACAGAGACAGAGACCTGTCCAAAGAAGGCAAAGGAGATCACTGAATGATTCCGCAGCTCAGTCTAAATTGTATGTGGGACTTTCTAAAGAATTTTCAAATAATTTCAGCTAAACTGATTTTAGAGTGATCAACTATAGGACTAGTCTGAAATATCTTTATCATAACAGTCCATAAAATCTTCAGCAAAATATTTTCTTTGAAGATAAGTTGTTTGAGACTAAAAAATTTCAGTTAAAATACTTTGGATACTACTTCAGGTCTCTATCCTCAGAGCAGACACATCTGGTGACAAGAATGCCAGTCTCGCTAGCAGTGAATAAGATAAGGGAAGTTTGCACTTCATTTAAAATGTTGGAAAAGACTGATTGGATGTAAACCACATTAAAAATACAAAACCAGAAAACCCAGAAAATTTTTTACAAATCAGAAGACCACTTTCAAGTACCTCCACCCTTAGCCCGTTTTTTGCTGAAATGGTTTCAGCAGTCAAGAAAATACTTCAGTAATAACCCAACAACCCCCTTACACAATTCAAGATTCAGGGTGTACTATAGTTCAAATCCCTTCGCAGAACCAATTCAACAGTTTTGCATAAAGTCGAAGCTGCAGATCAAATTGTTCTCTTCGGCTGAGATTTCTAGCTGGCCACAGGTAAGTCTAAAACACAGATCTTAATTATGATATTGATATTAAGAAAACCTATTTTACAGTTATTTTTGCAAGAAGTTGGCATTTAGCAGTCATAAACAGCAACAAAGCAATATTGTGTCTTGACACTGTTTTGGTTGTAGTGATGATGTGGTAGGAAGTGGGTGTCAGGTTCCCTTGGCAACAAATGGAGGATAAATGACACACTCTGAATCACCAATGAATCATTAACAGAGTTCTGCTTCTGATTTTTGTCTTTTTTTTTTTCCATATTCTAAAATTACAACAGTTTTAAGACAATGGATGAAGGTGAACACTTCACGGCATTCACACGCATGTGGTAAGGGCTAGGTTGTTATTAGACCTCCTAACACCATGAGAACAGGAAGCTTGAACTACCAGCATTTACTGTTTCTTTCAGCTAATGTCATAGAGTGTCCAGGTTATTTGTAGAACAACAGAGAGGAGGAGGGTAGAAGTACGAACTCTCAGTGGCCAACAGCAGAATCATTAAGTTCAGCACGGTTCAGGGAGGTCTGGATTTTGCTCACAGAGCTGACAAGAGCTCATGCCCTGCAAGCACATGCTGTGCTACACTTTGTGCTGGAAAATTAACTACAGTAACTTTTACTCTGAGTAAATATATGGATTTTGATAACCAATCAAAATAAAGTGATAACATAGGCTAATTTTAGCAACTGGGAGCTCCCTTGAATTTAAGACATGATGCCACAAGTGAAACTAAGAAATAACAGTCTGTTAAAAGCAACAAGATTATCTAGGGTATGTGTGTGGTCACTCTCACCTCTGTGCCTGGCGAGATCATGGAGCAAATCCTCCTGGAATCTATGCTAAGGCACATGGAAAACAAGCAGGTTACTGACGACAACCAACATGGCTTTACNAAAGAGGGTAGATTTAGACTAGACATTAGGAAGATATTTTTCACTGTGAGGGTGGTGAGACACTGGAACAGGTTGCCCAGGGAGGTTGTGGATGCCCCATCCCTGGAGGGGTTCAAGGCCAGGCTGGATGAGGCTTTGGGCAACCTGGGCTAGTGGGAGGTGTCCTTGCCCATGGCAGGGGGGTTGGAACTTGATGATCTTGAAGGTCCTTTCCAACCCAAACCATTCTATAATTCTATGATTCTATGCTTGTGTGTGTATACACGTATATGTATAGGTTCGTTATGTGTGTGTATAGTCATTATCATCAGTATTAGTGTTGAAGTAGTTTTAAACAGAAGTTGCAAAAGCAATGGGAAGAGTTTGAACTGTCACTTTTGAATTCGTTTAATTACATAAATGAAAATATTTACTATAAAGATACACGTAAAGTTTATTCTGCTTTGATTCTTAATTCCTGTCGGAGTTTCTTCAATAGGACCTGGACCAGACGAATGTCTAGGCTCTGGTGCCTTGACACACCAGTTGGAATTGGACAGTTAACAGACCCGCCCTGTCAGAAGCTTTACCCTACACTGGTTTTGTCCATTCAGTACGATATGACAAACTGCACTCCTTCAGTAGGCAGGACCAGAAAGAGCCCGGCAAGTACAGCAAGTGAAGAAATTTATTCTGCACATTTTCCATCTGAGTATTTCCGGATGTGAATACGTACAGCATTTGGATATTTATTGCCAACTGTATTGGTTGTAGGTTTGTTTTCTGTTATTAAGTGATTGCATTGAATTAGCAATAGTCTAGTAACATAACCTATCCGGTCCTGTGATGGTTGCTGTGTACATTCCAACACTCCTGAGGTTATAGAATAGTTGAGCTGTTACAGTAAGCAAATGATGCTGATAGAAAAATGCTTTGGGATTATCTAGGGCTATGACATTGCGACTGTGTAATGACTATGATCAAAATTATTCACAACATGATATATTCTGCATCAGTGTTCACATTTCTACCAAAAGAATTTTCTCAGAAGAGAAGCGTCTTACTGGATGTCGGACTGATTTGTCTTTTTTATCATCTAAGCTCTAATAACCCCCTTGTGGAATGTTTAATTCTAGCTAAAGGAATATTAACAAATACAAAACTGTTTCTGGCTGCCATCCTAGGGCACAATAAAGAGTAGGTTTAAGTTAGCGTGTGGGCTATTATCTTAGGAACAATACCACCACTACTTTTCTTGACTTTTGACTTTTCTGTTGCTTATTTTAAATTGTAGAAGCACATTCAACTGTGAAAGATCCTGTTGGGCCATTCCATGCCCTTTTCTTTCTAAGTTGAATTCAATAATAAAAATTTACTTCCAGTGAAAGCTTTCAAAGCAAGGACACAATGTTCTTTACTGCTACTCTCTTTCTGTCTTACGAAATTGTACATACATCCTGCCAGCTTGGAAATCAATGTTTTTGAGAAAATGAGAGGGTTTTGGTGTCTTCACTGGAGCTAAGTAGTCAAAATAAAACTAGGCCAGTTTGCCTATGAGGGGATTGGTGTGTCTAACATTTTTTAGTTCCTTATATCCTCAGTAGAAGAGTTAGATATCTACCTAAAATTAACCAGAGAAGATTTCCTAAATTGTCTGTGCATCCAAAGAGATTGAAAGCATCCATGGTAGATGGAATGGGTTTCTCTCTTCTGGTCTCCAAAGATGTCTCCTTCTGTCTACTGATCGTACAGGAAATGAAGGTCCTCTGTTGGTGGACTCCTCTTTCCTGGGGCAAGGTAAATAAAACGGTGCCAAGGCAGCACTAAAATGAGACTGTGTCTTAGGAGGCTGATTCACTCTAAAGATTTCTGCTGAAGCTACACACAGTTGGAGTGATTGTCGCCGTCCATTTCACCATGCTGGTAGCCCATCTGAACAAAGTTGGGGAGAACACGATTGCCCCAATCTGTGCCAAAGTAAAGTTTCACTGTCTCTGGATCAATGGTGAGAAAAATTCTGTAAGTTTTGATGAACAAACCCAAGCATACATATTCAGCATTTACATGTTTTCAAATATAGTAAGTGCTTATACTGACATTTAAATTTCACAAGCACAAAGTTTCTGTTTTTACAGACTAATCTGGTCCACCTCTAAAGCAGACATAATCTTTCCTTTGTGATATTTTGCAATATTTTTTCTCTTCTTTTTTTTTTTTTTTTGACTTCTACTTCCTCAGTTAAGGAGCAAAATAAAAAATATACCTTGGGAGTTTAGGAAGTTATTAAGAAGGGAAACTTATTCAGAAAAGGAACTTCTTGTTTCTCATAGATACCAGAGACAGACACAAGATAGCTCTTTTTTGTCTCTCTTTTTTTTTCCAGATACAACATACACTCTGGTTATTTGACTCATTATATTCACTACAGAAATCATAACTGAACATTGTTCTTTTGTTTATTTTCTCCAAAGGCCTATGTCTAAATATACAGACTTTTCCAAACAGATGTTTTTATTTTGCAGTTGCAACCTCTGCAGTTTCACCTGGCCAGCTTCACCTCAGTATGGCATCAGTGTCACAAATGGAGATAATTCGCTGTGACTTCAAGGTTATTATTCTTTCTCTTTGCAGAAGACAGATAACAGATAAGCTATTTTTGTCCCTGAGGAGAAATTGTTTTCTCTTGTACTAGCAATGAGTCAGCAACATGTTAGGATGTATCTGATCATCTCACTGAATGGATTTTCAGACAACTGTACACAGGGTGTTAGCTAGTTCGCTGCGCATTATCTATTTCTTATTGAAGTATTGCATTCAGAGAATCCTTCTGGGTTGAAACAACAAAATAAGTAAAAATGTATGAGAAAACAAAAAGAATGGCTTTTATGCACAGCAGGAAATAGTGTAATTCATTTTACCTAGGCTCTGTCATGTCTTTACCTCCTAAATTTGTTTGTTTGTAGATGCAGTATGTATGTCTACTGTGTGTTTTATTTCCGTCACTTTTTCTTTTTTGTATTCTTGATATCTGGAACCACCTGTGCTCAGAAGGATCTCACCGAGGAAAACACAGCCCCCATGCCCAGCATGACCAGCAACCATTCCAGTGTAGAAGAGGTTGCAGCTCTGGAGCCAGGGAGATCTAGGACATGCCTTTCTTTTCTGTACTTGAAGATTTAGGGGAAATCACGGTGGAGTGTGTAGCAGAGTGCCCAAATTTCAGACATATCCATGAAAACCAAACCAGGTGCTTTGCCATTCAGGAAATGTTCCCCAATTTGGCTACACTTACTCTGTCCTGTGATGACTGGTGCTTCACCAACCTGTTTTTTCTTCAGCTTCATTTTACACTTTGATTCCTACCCTATCTCCTTCAACATCCTTCCATACTCTTTTTTATTTCTATTTACTTTAGTCTATTCTAGTCAATAAGGAAACTAAAATGAAAGTGCTGCCTTCACACAGATCAAATATATAATTATTTTACCACTTCCTCTACCTTGGTCTTCCCTTTCTATTTGCTTGATAAGATTTACAGGAGATGTATGTCCCTATTTGTGCAGATGCGAGATAGAAAGGTGCAGGGCTCCGTTCCTTGTTGGCTCTTAGCCACTACCAAATAGTATCACAATATATGTTCTTAAATTAAGACCTATACTTTGATGACAGAGAAACTTATCTGCAGAAGAGCTTTTTTTCTTCTTTCTGTTTTCTACTTTCCTCCCAGATCAACACGCAAACTTAAATTAAGATTCTTCATCTGAGACCATGAAGTTACATGTTTCACAGGCTGATCCTTAAACCCTCATTTTGAAACTGTTCTACTTTGTCCAGTTAATGACCAAACAAGAGGCAGGCACACCATGTAATTATACCAGCATGTCAAATTACTGCACAGCAGCAGAGGCAAAGTAGGTCTTTATAGGAGACCTTTAGCCTGTGACATACATAAGGGAAAGCAACCTGGTGTAATTCTGTCAATGTTATATTGTACTTGTGAGTGTTTACTCTGGTCTTTTAAATGCTAGATGATAGAAGATTCTGATTTTCTTGGGGGGAAAGCTGCTTTGGATCACTCAAGTAATAAACCAAAGCAGGGGGTCATTGGCCTTATCTTCATTCTTTTACTGAAGAAAGAAGACAAATATGTTTAGCCAAGACTTTTTGAAGTATGCTTATGTTTTGAAAAGTTGTTCATGTAATAACTGAACCCAGATGTCGGAGACAACTGTGTTTCACATACCTGCCAAAGGAGTTATCAGGGAAACAGCTAGTAAGTGTTAGTTTTGTATAGTAAATATAACTCTTGAATGACACAGCAATATTTCACTGAGCCTTTAAAAAATTGTAGGGTGTACAGGCAGGAGTGGGAGGTTAGGGTGTAAGAAGAGAGACTGGGGAAGAAGACATGGCTGGAAGAAGAGCTGGGGGAAGGGGTGAAGACGATCTCTGAGAAGTCACCTGTTGATTATACTGTGCAGATGTTATTTTGCCTGGCATGCTAAAATTAAAAGAAATGACAGAGAGAAAAAAAAAAAAGAGGAGAAATGCCATTACGTTCATTCCTGTGAAACGGAATCTGTGTGTTTATTAAGGCTCTGCTTTAATCAGAGTTGTTTCAATGTGAACAGAATTACCTGCATTGACTGGCTGTCTCTGGAGTGAAAGAGCAAAAGGCAATAAAAGGGGGGCAGCAGCAGGGCCTGGCTGGTGCCTGCATGGAGCTGTCAGCGGGAACATCCTGGGCTTCACCAGGAGCTTCAGTCTCAGGCAGGCTTGCATAGAGAAATTGTCAATTTACGTTTCTGCTAATTTTCTCTTTTCCTACCTGTTGAGTTATGCCTCATGTTCCCTTCTGAGCTTTGAAAGATAGCAGAGGAACTGGAAAGATTTTTCTTAAGTCAGAGGGGTTTGGGGGTTTGTTGGGGGGGAGACTGAGTTAAAACAATGTTACCTCTTACTGAGAGACTGTCACTAATGACAATTTAGAAATATCTGGAAAAAACTTTTTTTTTTTTTTTTCATTTCCCCCCTGAGGCACTGTGCACTTTTGTCCCTTTGATACATTTTTAAAGCT
>VZTO01019382.1:0-16548 GCA_013400615.1 Syrrhaptes paradoxus | reverse complement strand
TTTTTTTTTTTTCATTTCCCCCCTGAGGCACTGCGCACTTGTGTCCCTTGGATACATTTGTAAAGCTTGTTGTCTTTTGTTATCAGTTCCCATTCTTTGTATTTCCCCTTCAGGGAAGAAAACTTCTCTTCAAGTGAAGAGTCAAACTATCTTAAAACAACAAAACCAAAAAGTGGTTGGACTACTTATTCTAGATAAAAGGATATATTCTTGAAACTAATTTGTTTTNTTTTTTTTTTTTTCATTTCCCCCCTGAGGCACTGTGCACTTGTGTCCCTTGGATACATTTGTAAAGCTTGTTGTCTTTTGTTATCAGTTCCCATTCTTTGTATTTCCCCTTCAGGGAAGAAAACTTCTCTTCAAGTGAAGAGTCAAACTATCTTAAAACAACAAAACCAAAAAGTGGTTGGACTACTTATTCTAGATAAAAGGATATATTCTTGAAACTAATTTGTTTTGTCTGTTTCTGTTGCTCATGTCAGGACCTATTTACTTCACCTGCAGGAGTAATCTGACTTCACTTATTTCAACACTTGGGCTGAAATTCTATCAAAAAGCAAAAGCACAGATGTGTCTAGTACTTGCACCTCAAACTCTGTAATAGGTTCAATAAAGCATTGTGTGGAGGGGTTCAGCTTTTAAAAAGTAAATGTTTATCTTGTTGAGGACAAATGGTTCAAATTTTCGTACTAAATTAGACAGAATGTATTTACAAAATATCTAATTAAAACAAAACATGCCCATAAACCTTCCTCTTAAGGATGAGGATTGATTACTTCTGTTCTGGAAGATTGTAATGACATGATGGTTATTTTTGGGTTCCTAAGCAAAATAAAACATTTTGATTTTTTTTTTAACTCCAATAGAACCCTTGTCCTTTAATGAAAAATATAAACTGTTATATTCGCATTGCAATACTTTAAATATATGTCAATGACTTGTTCCAAATAGTATTTGTGTTACTGAGAAACACATTTCAGTGATGTCTTCTTTAGTCATGTGTGCACAGAACTTCCTCTGTGCACAGAATCTCCTGCTTCTCATCATTCTAGAGACTCTCCAGACAAATTACCTGCCTTTTATCTTTCTGCTGTGGAGATTACTAGAGGGAAAAAAAGGCTTACTAAGAGTGTTTGTGTAAGAGAATTGGAATGTGAGACAAAGATAATTTCAGGAAGAAAGACTTTTAAAAGAGCAGAATGAAAAAGGGAGATAAAAAGATAAGTTATGCCTTCTTTAACATTTAGCTTTAAACTTTCTTCCTTACTTTATAAAAGTCTTTAGTTTTTATTTAATAAAATATACCATTTATTAAATGTTCTATTGTTACTATTAACCTTCTGATGGATGATGTCGCCTTAGGGCAGAGTTTTAATTTGGCTACAGAAGAAGGAAGGGAACATACTAATCTGTTTTTCCTTTCTTTTGAAGCAATGTTAGGAAGTAATGCTCAAGTAAATTAGAGAAGCATGAAAATATGGCATGGGATCTAGTTCCTCTTCCTTGACACAAACAGGACTAGCCTTCTTATCAGACAGGATTATACAATAAATTTCATAATAAAGTAGATCAGAATCTGCCTGAATGATGCCCAAAAGAAGATGTGGGAACTTTAGTTTTACTTCATCCATTCGAGGGAGTGCCAAACCTTGTGTATGATGTTCTTAGACTAAAAGTTTCAGAACGTTTCAGAGTTTTTCAGATCTTTTTTTTCCTTCCCAACATTTTCAGCATTTCAGAATATTTGCTCACAGTGGTTGTCCCGGAGAGAAAGAGATACCAACCTCCTCTTTGGCACTCCTGTGGGTGGAAAGCTGCTTTATCAAAGTCTTGCAGGAAAATCTGAGAAGTCTGATACGTTCAAGTGCAGAGTTAAGTCTGATAGAGGTTGATACTGCCATAGGAAGTGGGCAGCTCTGGACGCTTCAAAGTAGAGAGAACTGAACCTGAGGTCAGGTATCTGTGTCCTAACCACAGGGCTGAGTAGTAGCTTCAGTGAGATGCTGCCCTGGAGGCTGAAGCTGATTCATCTGTGCTGCCGAGGATGGAGGTGTCATGGGGTAAAAAGGAAAGGAGGTAAGAGACCCTAGTCTAACGGCTGGAGTATCCTGCTAAAGGACACAACTGCAATGCCATGGGCAGGATTATGTATGCATTTATATTAGATTATCACTGAAAAAAAAATAAAAACCAGTCCTGGAAGTAGGGGCTACAACCCCAACTTTTGCTGAAGCTACATCTGAAATAAACATATGAATCAGACAGAATGTTTTCCATCACAGTTGGTTTCTTAACAACTGTGTTATTTGAAATCTTAAACAAATGCTATAAACATATGTAAATATACATGTAAACATGCATGTATATAAAAGTAGTAATTTTCTAATCAGTATCACCTGCCAAACCATTAAGTCTTCATTGGATAAAACAGACATTCTAATCACTCTGTGCTTTATATTGCTGTCACTATTCCAAATTTTCTTGATAAACTCTTGCCAGAAAGCTGTGGTTTGCTTGTATCTCAGAACTATACTGCTAGTTACTTCTATTATTTGGTGATGTTTCATTTTGACTGTCAGATCCCAGCATCCCTTACTTCTGCGATTCATTTTTACTAAAAGAAATCATCACCTCACCTCCAAAGTTGCTTAAAATCACTTGCCTGAATTATTGAGAAATGCAGTTCCACAAAATCACAGGACTTCCAAAATTCTGTTTCTTCAAATATTATGTCCTGAAGTTGCTTTAATGCTGTTCCCAGAAAGTGACTCATGATTCTTTATTAATTATGAAAGATGTCAACTTAATGACTGCACTAAAAATGTGTTTTTCTTCTCTCACCGTAGCTTGAAGGAAATATCCTTGCCAAAGCACTAGCTCTAACACTGATTTTGTACTAGTAGTGTACATGTAACCTTTTCATGATGGATTCTTTAAAGCCTGGCCAAAAGTTGTTTGTTTTGTTTTGTTTTTTTAACACATTAATGCAGACTTTATTTCATTTTCAATAGACTACATCTTTAATTGCATGAATGATAGTAGACATTTAAGGTTAAATATTAATTTCATTAAAAATGAGGACAAAAACTCTCTGTAGGGTGGCCAGCATTTTGCTCTGTTCACGTATAAATTTATTTCTGATACAGCACATTGGGCTTTTTATTATTATTATTTTTTGCACTGTAATAATCTGGACAATACTACACTGGAAGTAGCCTGCTTTTGGGATTTTAATGGATATTTCATCCCAGTGTCAGGAAGCAAATGGGAATATTCCAGTGGCAGCTTGAGATACATTCTCCTGGTATCATCAAGGGCATGTCTGGAGAAAAATCTTGTGTTTGTATAGAGACGGTAAGTGGAGCAGTTCATATTCTCAGTTATGTTGTGCCCTCTGGCAAGCCTGCCAGGGGAGCACTGTGCTTGTTTTGTGAAGAGAAGCCTCCTCCACATTCCATCTTGAGTGTATCTATTGTTTTCAGACATAAACAGATGTGTTCCTTACCTAAGGGAAGCTCTCAAATATATGGAAGTAAAACAGAAGAAACTGATGTGAAACCACAACAATATTTGACCTGTCTGCATGCATTAATAATCCCAACTTTAGCTGAAGGCAGAGGTCTGTTGCATTCCATTTTATTTATTTGGGTATTTTCTCTCCTGCAGTATGTAGGAACAATAAAGGATATAAGTATTAACTTCATGCTTTTAACTTTAATTAGGATTTTGTTCAATACATATATGCTTATAATGGTATCCCTAGTTGTTAAACACAGGATAATTCAGATTTGTTTACAAGAGCTGGGGAAAGGAAGGTAAATATATTCTTTATTCTGACAAACCACCCTATATTCCACAAGCCACAATCTCAAAACTTCTCATGAGGCCAAATTATAGATGCAGAACAAAACTTTTTCTAATAATTCTGAGAAGGCAGATGAATTTTATTTGCATGCATCTCTGCTATTTGCTAATGAAAAAAAGTATATTTGTCAGCATTCAATTTTTTTTTTTACTTCTATACATTTACTTTCTGCAAAATGATGATGTGTCTTTGCTAACCTTAAACCAATCTCTGCAGGATGTTCAGACGTGTTACACTTTAGACGACTGTGGGAGGTAAAATGATAATACACAAGTGGGTCAGGTTTACAACTCCTTAACAAAGACAAGGGACAGTGAACTTGTGTAGCTACTGGGTGTGCACCTTCTCCCTTGAGTGCTGCGTCTCTCTCCTCTCCCTCATCACCCATCTGTGCCACAGTTACAATACAGACTGCATGATGAAATAAAAAAAAAATGTTGCTATTGAGTAACTACCACTAGTACTGTGATAAAGTACCGTGTATCGGAGGACAGCAGGATGAGTGTATCATCAAAGGGGAAGAAAGGGAAGTGTTGAACACAATGAAGTGCAAAGGAATGGAAGAAATGTTGGAGCAAGATGCGGTACCCCCAGCACAGCACTGTCCTGGAGTCAACTTGAGGCACCCCGGGGAAGCAACACATCACAGCACAGCACTGGCCAGTCCAGCATCTCTCCAGCACACCATGCTGCAATGATGCTGGTGCTGCCTTTGCTGTCTGTGCCCTGTTGCAGAGAAGAGGCGGTTGGACTGGGTTCAAGACCTCCCTGCAAGGTTGCATTGATTTGCAGAAGTAGCAGCTTGAATGTAACAAAACTTATTTAAAAGCAAAGATGCCCAGATATTTTATTTATTATTTTTTAATCCATAGATACCAGATGGTCAGAATAGAAACCAGTTGTGACTCCCCAGTCCCAGAATGATGAAACTGTAGTGTGCCACAAGAAGAAAAGAATAAGAATCTAGAAAACAGTATGGCAAAAAGTGATAGAAGTATTCAAGAAATGGAAATTAACTTAATTTTTAAATCTTGTAAATTCCAAACTATTAAATTTTAAAATTTGAGTGCAAGCAGTATCTCAGTTCCATAAAACTCAGTGGGACATAATTTAAAATATGAGACTAAATATAAACTAGAACTACCTGCAAAAAGGGATAGTTAATAATTCAAAACCCTTTTACTCAGAGACAGAAGAATTTAATCAATCTCATTCATAAGTAAATGGTAAATTTTAATTTGTTCATAGAGCAAACAAGATTTCCTGTAGAAATTCTTAAGAATTATAGTTATCATGATAGACTGTTATCTTTGTTCTTTGTTATTTTTGAATGTGCATCATATTAAAACTTTGGTTTCCATGTTACTGTGGTGTGATTCATATCTTGTGGTTAAAAAAAAAATGGCTTTTGTTTCCAAAATTTCTACTGTGAGAAAACATCTGCTGAAATGTAGATAGTTTGTGGTTTGTGGATGAAAAATGTGTACTTTGGAACCTCCTCCAGTAAGAGTACTCTCATCACAAGACGTGACAACACTATTCACACAGTTGCAGTTGAGTTGGCACATCACCCACTAACTGTGTGATCAAACATTTTTTCTGCTTAGAAAGAAAGGTTTCATGTGATATTTGCATGTGTATGATTTGCATAATTTCCAGGTTGTAGATGTATACATTACTCTTGTTTCAGGACAGACTATTTCTATCACAAAAACTGATATAATCAAAATTATTATTTTGTAAAATATAATTATTTCTATTACATAGAGTAAAGGCTCCTTACAATATCAAGAAACACTTGTTCAACTGGAAATCCATCTTAAAGACCTAAGAGCAGAAAGTTTTTCTTACTCAGTTGGCAGTTTATTGGGCTGTAACGCAAACTGTCTAACATGTACAACATGAGTGCTCATTGACACGTGCTACCTATGGCTGGTGGCATCTCCCAAGCTTCCAAAGAGAGTTCATATGTCTAGACTAGAAATCCACACTTTTGCGTCCTTATGCTTCTCTACCCCCTTTCTCGATTGAGGACAACTGCCAAAAGGAGTAGAAGATACCCAATCTTTCCACTACGTGCTCCATGATGTCTACCAAGTAGCAACGTTACCCTCCGCAATACCTGGTGGCTTGGGAAATTCTCTTAAATAAGAAATGCAGCCTCCTCTCTCTCACCAAACTGGAGCCCCACCTCGTATGTCCACCTGGAGAAAGTCAGAAATAGCTGTTCCTTGCTCTGTACATACATCAAAATGAGTTGTGTCCCTTGCAACCTGTAGAATTAGTACCACAGTTCAACACCCTCTTCCTGGAGAAGTGGTGTTACTGTTTGCACTACAGAGTGGTGGGTATTGATGGGCTTCCTGGAATCCCTCTGTGGCCAAGACAACACTGTTGTGTTGTGACATGGAAGGGAACTGGAATTCCACAAAGGTTTGGTGTGAGAATTTGCACATGAAGGAAACGCTAACATTTTGTGATGGACAGGCAAACTTGTGAGGATTTTGAAATCCAGGCTGCCCTAATTGGATCACTGTGTATTTGTAAGTTCAAAATGTTCATATTTAATGTGAATATGGGTAATGAAGTGACTAATATTTTTTTTGTCTAGCATTTTTTATGAGGAGGAATTTTTAAAAGATGAAACTTCTGTTTGTTTTTATTTTTTTGTCACAGTATTTGGTATCATCAGCTGCTCAAACAGCTTCTATTACTTTTTCAGTTAAAGGCTTTGCCAAACTTTTGGATGAATCAGAAATACCATCAAAATATTTTTATTCTCTGCTTCGGTCGTAATTTTGAGTTACCAGAAAAATTTTGCCTGGCAATTGCTATCACATAATAGGTTACATTTCATTCCTGTTTTCAGTGCATAAAGAGTGCAATACAGCACTGACAGACCTAGAGATAGAACTACCCCTCAACGTTCTTTTTAGCTGTCGCGTCAGCAGGCAAGTGTGGACAAACAGGGAAGAAAGAGCCATCCTTAGAGAATCCAGTGTGACTATAATACTTCTTACCAATAGATTTCTTCTTCTACATACACATGCAGTCTTTGACGACATGCACTGCTTCCTCTAAGTTGTTGACCCTTGATTTGAATGGCACAGATGTAAATGGACTGCCTGGCTATCACATGGGAGGGAAGAAAGCATAATGAATTGCTTTGAGATTATTCTTTGTTCCAATGAAACCTGAGTGTTGTGGCTTTGATGATATTTTTAACTGCATTAGGGAAAGCCCCACGGATGTAGACTGGTAATGAAGGGAGGGAGGAGGAGAAGGTTACTTCTCTTAAGTGGTTGCAATCTACAGAATTCTGTCAGAGTTTTCTGGTATTACACACCTTTACTGGCTGTAGCTATTTATACGGTTAAATAAGTTATTTAGTTTAATTATTTAATCGAAAGGTATATAGCAAAGAAGAAATGTGCTTATTGCATAAGGAAAGTGAAAAGCAAGACAGGCAACAGTGAAAATTTGTATTTAAAGACCACTATTTTACTGCTGCAAGTTCTTTGTTAGAAAACCAGCTGGCAGATGCCTTAACTATTTCCGAACCATCTCTAACGGTAAAATACCTCTCTGCAGCTTTGAACAAAGACAGTAACAAGATGAACTATTTACAGGAGATTGTGGTAGTCCCAGTCAGTACCATATAAATAACTCTTCTACTGTGTCTATGCATTTTCTAAGTTTAAACAAGACAAAGGCATAACTCTGTGAAATCCATGCTTGCATTTGTTACCTCCTTCAATTCTTCACATGACCTAGTATGAGTGAATTCTCAGAAGAAAATAAATAGTGTGTTGACTCCTAGCACAGTTATAAATTTTCCTGTGTATAAGTATTCCTCAGTAGTCACCAAGACTAGCATTTAACCTGCTTTGTTTGGTATCCCAAGGAACTCCACTGGAATTGCCAAGAACAGAGGGATAATGCCACAGTGTTTGCAACAGACTCTAGACAACTAAGTACTCATCCAGTCAATGTACATACGTAATCTCATACTTAGCCTTCTTTTTTTTTCATGTTTCTTCAGCCTCACTCATCTAACAGAAATTTTACAGCTCTTCACCCCCTGAAAACCCCAGATGCTCATGCTCTCCCTGCTGCATATACCATATAAATACAATTGAAGTTAATTTCTTCTCCAGTGTCATGTTAATGTTTTGCAACAGAGGAAAAGGTTACACTTCTTTCACAAGAAAAGAGAAAGAAAAAAGTGGCTGAAAATAGCCCTTTAAATAAGTTTTTAAAATCAATGTTACACATAAGGGTAACACATAGTCTTCTCACTTCTGCACAGGAAAGCTCAACTTCGTCTCTTAATTATTAAAGTTAAACAGCAAACTGCATTCTAGATTTTACAGAACACAAGAAATAAAATATGTGCTCATGTATCCTGGCTGTCTCTTTAAAACATGTGAAAACATATTCCCACAGCTAAACAGTCAATGTAACAGATGTCTTATCTCCTCCTAGACTGACTTTTTTCTTTGTCTGCTTCCTACTACTGAAAAGCAGAAGTATGTATTCTGTTTGGTAAGCAGTGTGGTGTTCAAAGACTGATGCATTCAGCTATGATCCTAAGAAAGATTATTTCGTCGTTGGTTACAACTTTCCCCAGTGGTGCTGTGCCGTGATTTTCTCTAAATATTTTTCTTTGGATTTCTTTATTTGTTACAGTTTGAAATGGAGCTCACTGTCGCACAGTTTGCAGTAGTATCATATATGTTTTTTTGATAAAAGCCAGCACTCAAAGAACACTTTTGGTTTGAGGTGCTTGAAGAAAGCAGTCATGGAGTGAAGTGGGTGTTCCCCTGTTCTCTGACATTTTAACAGGCTGAGCTAAACTCTACAACCATGTATGCCTGTTACCTCAATGGGATTGCTCTTGTATGGAAGTGATCAGATGCTCTTAAGAGGGAGCCTCCCTTGGACAGGGAACTGACAGTCTGATCAGCATAACATACATTGTCTCTATATGCAACTCTGACCTCATTCTAAGCCCTTTATGGAACTTATGGCGTTAGTGACATTTTGAGAAGTCATATTTCCTTGTTTGTCTCTCATTTTTATACAGTTGACTGCTAACAGTTTGGTTATTCAGTTTTAAAAGATTTTTATTTTTTTGGTAGACATGGGGGAAGTTGTGGAGGAAAATGATTCATTTAGTTGCTCTGTGTGGGTGTGTGAGCCTATGGATTTAAAAAGACACAGCTGTACAGAAAGATATAGAAGGAGGAGAAATAGCACTGAAGATTTTGTCAGCTTCAGAAACAACGGGTGTAGTTTCAGATCTATATTTCTCTGTTAAGCTGTGTGAGTGAGAACTTGGTATTAGAATGAAAACATGATTTTTCAGTCATGGTTGGATTTCCGTCATTGTATCTGATTAACAAATATAGTAACAGCTTGTCTATGAAGTGGTTTAACATCTCTGCGGTATAAATGCCAAGAAATGGCAGAAATTTTCACTTCTGAGCTGATATGCCCGAGCATTTAACTCTGCCAAAATTGGTACAGGTACAACCCCCGTCTAAATTAGATGGATGAATGGATCAGGAGAGTAAGCCTTAAAGCATTACTAGGCTACTTTGGTCTGAAATACATCCAGGCAAATGCACACTGTGCAAGGACAGGGGCTGTATGATAGGCAAAGGCCAGCCACCCTTTCAGAGACTTTTTAGAGCCTACCAAGAATGCCTGGTTGAAATGTCAGCACCTGAACAACAATGCTCTTCTGTAGTATAGCAGACGTCAGTGCCAACAGGGCAGCACTGAATGCAAATCTGCCTTCAAACACTAACGTTTTCTGCTCACGGTATGTCCACTCATGTATAAATTTTAAATAAACAGTAATAACCACGCTGCCCCGCCCCCAAACACTGGCAGCATGTTTTTTTAAATATAGCTTTACAGAAGGAGATTTTAGAGATAAATGCTGCTCTTTCTTGACAAGTCTGGCTAAACTTGGAGTAATGGGAGCTATTCCTGATCCCTAGCTCTTCAAGAGGAGAGGGAAGAATTCCCTCAATACTGAAGTAGGCTGCTGGTTTACCAAGTGAGGTCTGAGCTCCTCCCCCACAAAGCGGATGAGGTCCCCAGCAGAGGGAGCTTGCCTGGGTGCTGGGGGAAATAAACCAGCTTTCTGGACTATGAAGGATTCTGGCTGCAGGAAACATCTTGCAGACATCAGCAGAGGGTAGTTTCCTCTCTCTGCGAGGTGTAAAGAACATCTTAACTTTCACCAGGGGCCACAGTGGCTTTTGGCGCAAGCTAAATACGACAGCTTGAAAGTAGCAAAAATCTCTGCTCTCTGAATCCTTTGACCTGGCTCTTACACTGCAATGTTCCAAGGCAAAATTCATCATTTCTTTGCCACTAGTGAATGTTTACATTTCAAAGGTAGCTTGGAGGCCCTTCAACCTGTTGTGGATTTGGAGAATGCCTGAAGAAGCCTGTATCTCCACACCTGCCTTTTGTTTTGATTGTTATGTTTCTTTGTATATGTGAAGCCACTGACTTGTAGCCTGATAAAATAAAAATACCACCTTCTCTTTTTGTCAGATAGGTGGACTTCTGAGATGAACTTTAACATGTATTCAGTACAAACACACAGGAGAATGTTAATATGCTAATGTTCAGTGCCTGCTGATGAATGCAACAGACCTTTCCATGAGAAGTGGACCAGGCAAAGAAAACATGAGCGATCATTTGGTTAAAAGGCTAATGCTAAAGTCAGAGGCTAAGATGAAGAAAGAACTGGAAAGCAAGAGAATTTGCTCTTGCTAAAGGCCAGAGGAGCCTTGCAGGCTCATTTGGTAAGCCATAGTTACATGTGCCTCAGCCTGTACAGTGTGGCAGGGACAGAAACCCAAAACCAGCGTGGCCACAGGATTTACAAAAAGGGAATTGTGGACCTAGCCTGGTGCCCCAAGTCAAAGGTTCTCTAACAGGGATTTAGAAGCCCACAATGAATAGCAGGTCAGGCTCTGTAAAATTTCAGTGCTTGCAATTAGGGAAAATATAAGGTCATGTTTTCAATTTACAATTTGTTTCTTGCAGTATGGCACTGCTGATAGTACTTAAGTAATGGTTCTTAGAGTAATTTACTCATCATGCTCAGATTTGGCTCAAGACTTCTTTCGTGTTTGTATACATCTAGACTCTCCCATGTCTAGAGTTTGTTAATTACCACTTTTGAATCTGTTCTCCTCAGCATTGCAGAGATCCTTTCATTTAAAATAACAGTCGGAACATAATAAACAAAGAAAGGAAAATAATCAAACACAACTGCCTTTAAGCTGGTCCACATCATGTTATATTGGATATCCCATCAAAACAAAAAAACACTTAGAAAAGAGTGATTCTTTTATGTCAGTGAAAACCAAATGCGTTCAACTTCTTATTGGAAAGATTAATCAAATTGCATCGTGTTGCTGCCTTAATCCCATTAGGTCTTAAAGAACACAAGTTTATTCATAGCCTTCTTTAATCTAACACCAAAAAAAGCCCTATATTAAATCGTTATTCACAATCCCTTTAATATTGTAGATCCCAGTTCCATGTTTCTCACACTGAAAATGGCTCATTTTAAGAACTGANGGCAGAAATTTTCACTTCTGAGCTGATATGCCCGAGCATTTAACTCTGCCAAAATTGGTACAGGTACAACCCCCGTCTAAATTAGATGGATGAATGGATCAGGAGAGTAAGCCTTAAAGCATTACTAGGCTACTTTGGTCTGAAATACATCCAGGCAAATGCACACTGTGCAAGGACAGGGGCTGTATGATAGGCAAAGGCCAGCCACCCTTTCAGAGACTTTTTAGAGCCTACCAAGAATGCCTGGTTGAAATGTCAGCACCTGAACAACAATGCTCTTCTGTAGTATAGCAGACGTCAGTGCCAACAGGGCAGCACTGAATGCAAATCTGCCTTCAAACACTAACGTTTTCTGCTCACGGTATGTCCACTCATGTATAAATTTTAAATAAACAGTGATAACCACCCTGCCCCGCCCCCAAACACTGGCAGCATGTTTTTTTAAATATAGCTTTACAGAAGGAGATTTTAGAGATAAATGCTGCTCTTTCTTGCCAAGTCTGGCTAAACTTGGAGTAATGGGAGCTATTCCTGATCCCTAGCTCTTCAAGAGGAGAGGGAAGAATTCCCTCAATACTGAAGTAGGCTGCTGGTTTACCAAGTGAGGTCTGAGCTCCTCCCCCACAAAGCGGATGAGGTCCCCAGCAGAGGGAGCTTGCCTGGGTGCTGGGGGAAATAAACCAGCTTTCTGGACTATGAAGGATTCTGGCTGCAGGAAACATCTTGCAGACATCAGCAGAGGGTAGTTTCCTCTCTCTGCGAGGTGTAAAGAACATCTTAACTTTCACCAGGGGCCACAGTGGCTTTTGGCGCAAGCTAAATACGACAGCTTGAAAGTAGCAAAAATCTCTGCTCTCTGAATCCTTTGACCTGGCTCTTACACTGCAATGTTCCAAGGCAAAATTCATCATTTCTTTGCCACTAGTGAATGTTTACATTTCAAAGGTAGCTTGGAGGCCCTTCAACCTGTTGTGGATTTGGAGAATGCCTGAAGAAGCCTGTATCTCCACACCTGCCTTTTGTTTTGATTGTTATGTTTCTTTGTATATGTGAAGCCACTGACTTGTAGCCTGATAAAATAAAAATACCACCTTCTCTTTTTGTCAGATAGGTGGACTTCTGAGATGAACTTTAACATGTATTCAGTACAAACACACAGGAGAATGTTAATATGCTAATGTTCAGTGCCTGCTGATGAATGCAACAGACCTTTCCATGAGAAGTGGACCAGGCAAAGAAAACATGAGCGATCATTTGGTTAAAAGGCTAATGCTAAAGTCAGAGGCTAAGATGAAGAAAGAACTGGAAAGCAAGAGAATTTGCTCTTGCTAAAGGCCAGAGGAGCCTTGCAGGCTCATTTGGTAAGCCATAGTTACATGTGCCTCAGCCTGTACAGTGTGGCAGGGACAGAAACCCAAAACCAGCGTGGCCACAGGATTTACAAAAAGGGAATTGTGGACCTAGCCTGGTGCCCCAAGTCAAAGGTTCTCTAACAGGGATTTAGAAGCCCACAATGAATAGCAGGTCAGGCTCTGTAAAATTTCAGTGCTTGCAATTAGGGAAAATATAAGGTCATGTTTTCAATTTACAATTTGTTTCTTGCAGTATGGCACTGCTGATAGTACTTAAGTAATGGTTCTTAGAGTAATTTACTCATCATGCTCAGATTTGGCTCAAGACTTCTTTCGTGTTTGTATACATCTAGACTCTCCCATGTCTAGAGTTTGTTAATTACCACTTTTGAATCTGTTCTCCTCAGCATTGCAGAGATCCTTTCATTTAAAATAACAGTCGGAACATAATAAACAAAGAAAGGAAAATAATCAAACACAACTGCCTTTAAGCTGGTCCACATCATGTTATATTGGATATCCCATCAAAACAAAAAAACACTTAGAAAAGAGTGATTCTTTTATGTCAGTGAAAACCAAATGCGTTCAACTTCTTATTGGAAAGATTAATCAAATTGCATCGTGTTGCTGCCTTAATCCCATTAGGTCTTAAAGAACACAAGTTTATTCATAGCCTTCTTTAATCTAACACCAAAAAAAGCCCTATATTAAATCGTTATTCACAATCCCTTTAATATTGTAGATCCCAGTTCCATGTTTCTCACACTGAAAATGGCTCATTTTAAGAACTGACAGGTTGACATCCATACTTCTAGTAAATTAAAAATATATTTTTCCTACTTGTCACGTAATTAATAATATATCAATGATCTCAGTTGCTATCTTTACCAAGAGGGATGTGGTTTTAACTTATCTGTACACCAAGGCTTTGGAAACTGATGCTTAGTTCTGTTCAGTCATATTCCTAGCAATGTCTCTTTTGTGGTTCACCCTTTTCCCAAGGGACTCATATTTTAGCTTTTCCATGTTGTTATCAACACAGAATCTCTCTCAGTCCCCAGAAGGCTCGGTTTTAAGCCACTTGTTTCCAGTTTGTTTCAAATCTTTGCCCACAATATCATTCTGCCCCATACAGAACAGCTATTCACCAGATGCCAGATGCATAAAATGCTCTTCAGTTGGCTCCTTTCCTCAAGATTACTGATTTCTATGCCAAACTAATTTCTATTTTTTGCTGATTGTGCTGTTTCCTCAGGACAGTTGATACTGGAAACAGTCCCAGACATCAGTGACTACTGTCACAAAACTTTTGAAGAAGTCTCAATATATTCTCTTTCTCCTGTGTTTTTCCTGGGAGCAGCGGTAGGTAACTGTGGGACCCAGAACTTGCTGCAGAGCTGAAGTGTCACTTTCCTGATCTATGAGAGCTACGTTTCAACAGCTGCTTTTACATCCTAAATAATGTTATGTTAACATTTGTTTTCCAGACATTATTTATACATAGAAGATGATGTAGGTATATTCCATGGAAATTAATTTTTTCTTGCCTACCCTATTAAGCCTCTTGGCATTTTTTCTCAGGTTAAAATGTGCACAAAGTTGCTTCATAGCTGAGGTGTCTTAAAGCTAACAGTTTGAGGGCTATCCCAAGTTTTATGAGTTATAGAACTGGAATATAGTGTAAAATGACGAATCTAGAACACAAGCTTTGTGAAAAGATACCAGTAGTGTTACGCTACATCTGTATATACCTATTACAACATGGCCTTCATGGTCACATGCTGTCTTATTCCATAGCACTCTATGTTCATTCTGACCTCTCAAGAATTACATAAGAGGGAAGATATAATGTTTCTCAGACTACTGTAAGTCTTAGAATTTTTACTGTCTCGCTTTACAGTAAGTTAAATTTTATTATATTTTTGTATGTAATAATGGTAGATATTGCAGAAGTATCTCTGGTAGTTTACAAAACTACATTCAAACAGCATGTCAACACTGCTTATCCATTTTCTAGGATTTGCCTTCTCCCTCAATCTTTAGGCCTATCAAAAGCCTCTATTTCTAACTACCGCATACCCTGCAGCAGATGTTTTGCTGATCCCTTTCTCAGAGGAAGAAGAGAACACAGAAGCAACGACTCCCCAGGAGCACAATCTGATCCCTTTAAGGGCTTACTTTAAGCCTCCCATCTGAAGGATTTTGTGGGAAAGCACCTGAGTGGAGTGAATACTTTTGATTTGCAGGGAGTTGCCTTCTTTAGAGAAGTGGTGGTTACAGTGAGACACCGGGGAGGTGCTCCTGCTTTCCACTGTTCCAGTCGCAGGAACAATACAGAAGCACAAAATAAAGGACAGAATATCGTGTTTGACAATATTTATGTAGTGAAAACCACACGTAGAAGTCCCAAAGGTGACTTATATACACACCTAGGTTGGGTAAATCACAGAATAATCCCCAAAATAAAGATCAAGGCACAGGTGACCAAAACAACCATTGTTCATTTTCCTTTCTGCATTTCAATTCATTTTCCATGAGATTCTCTGTATTCAATATGTGTTAGAGTATCCCAGATATCTTATTTTTTTATCTGCTACAACCCCCATCTGGTGACTATACCATACATTAGCAGAAATTTGGATTCTCTAATCTATAATCAGCCTTTCCTGTTTCTAACTACTATGATCAAATGAAGTTCCTCTAGCTTACACACTGCCTGTTCTACTCCAGGGCCCAGCTCCCTCGGTGTTAATGGAATGGTCACAGCTCTCCAGTCTCCTCACCGTCAGACCTGTGAGATCAACTACATCCCATCATTTTGGACACAGATGAGGAGAAAGAGAATTCAGCTTCCTCTTCGTATTATTTCTTATCAAAAGACAGAATGCTCTTGGGTGGTGGCAAAAGAAATAACGTCTGTTTTACACATTCCCTGACATGACAGAGAAGTTAAATGACAAACTAATGAGGACATTGCATCTGCTGGTGAAACTCCTGAGAGTCTTCTGAAATCCATCCTTCTTTAGGAAAGTATAGGTCCAAATGTGGGTGTTTGGGGTTTCTAATTATTTTTATTTTTTCCCAAGGGTAAATGCACATATGATCAGTATTCCTGAGGTGCTGTCCTCATTCACAGCTTCAGAAGGGTCTCCTGCAAAGCAAAAAAGTTAACGTTTTAGATTCTCAAAACTGTAATAAAGATCATTAAATGCATCTAGACCTCAGCCATTGTTTTGCATATTACCTTCTCCAGAGTGAGTGTTTAAGGTCAGTAGACACACAGGGATTTTCATACGTGCATTTGAATGTGTGCAGGTCCTGAGAGTGTTTGAACAGAAGGTTTGGATCTCAGTCTTCCATCTTTTCCCATCTTCATGTTGTTGCACCAAAAAAATAAAAATGGCCTTCTTGTTGCACTTAAGCTATAACAGAAATCTTTTCAAAGTTGGGAAAATACTGTAACTGTTGTTTAAAAGTGTATTACTCTCTTTTTATTTTGTATACACCAGCCAAAGATACTTTTAAAATTTCCTATGAAACTAATGGACTAGGACATCTTTGGTGTTGTTGCTACCATTTTAACTACGTTAAAGGGAAAAGGGAAATAAACGGAGTGGAATTGTCAGCACTGCCAGTGTATTTCTGTGTGAAAAAAAGACAAAGAAATTTTGAGAATAAAGAAGTCTGACGAAGTCAGAAATAATAAAATGAGTAAAAATA
>VZTO01019379.1:40019-96071 GCA_013400615.1 Syrrhaptes paradoxus | reverse complement strand
GCTGTCTGCAGGGAGGCACAGGAAGAGATCCCAGCTCAGCTGCGAGGCACGAAATTCAAGCGGCCACCGACCACATCCTGTCTGTGGTTCCTCCCCGGTCCAGCTCGGCTTCGTTACCTCGTGCATCAGGAACAAAACCGGCTCCGACTAATTAACAAAGAGCCGTCATTAAGCTGTTTGTGAAGCAAAGCGGAAAAGGTGATAAAGGGTCAGCAGCTTCATGGAGAAAGAATTCAGGGCATTTCGGCATTTATGAGAAACACGGACAAAAACATAAACCTAGAGAAAGAGAACGTGTGTGCGCCTATCGACCGCGAGACACAAGGGACCCGGGGAAGAAACCCAACGCTCTCAGCCTGCGCCAGGATTGACACAAAAGTTGAGATTGAAGCAGAAGGAGGATCTGAAGAGCGCGGTTCTGCAGTGCCACACTGAGCAGAACCACGGACTGCCACCAAAAATCACTGGTGAGCCATCAAAACGTATTTTGTAGGTGCTACGAAGACTGTGGGGAAGGCGAGAGCTACCACCACACCAACCCCTACACCCTACAAATTGTCCCTTTCCAGGAATTTGACAGATTAGTTCCCACTGCGACTCACTGTCCTTTCTGAGCCCAAACCGGATGATTTTCACGCACCAAGCGTGACGAGGAACGAGGTGTCACAAAGCAGGAACAACGCAGAGGAAAAGAAGATGGATCCAAAAAGAAATTTCCCAACAGAGGGGGACGGCAGGATTGCCAGAGCCTGCAGGGGAAGTCCCACCGCTCCGCGGAGCCGAAAGAAATCCTAATGACACAGCAGAAAAGGGGAAAGCTGCTGGCACTGCAAGGGAATGGATCCGCTCAGCCAATATCTGTTCTCTGCTCTAAGAGTTCGTAGAACTGACGTAGCAATACACTGGTTTGATGGAAAACATCTTCATCGCATCTCACTGGGATTCACTGTTGTGTTAGTCCCGAAAAAAGAAATTCAAGAGGAACACTGGGATGCAAGAGGGAAGCTCTTCCAGCCTGCAAGGTTGTACGCGGCTCTAACAGCATTTATCACAAGACTTATCTATAATTTCTTTTGTATCCGATATTAAAAGCTTTGGTGACTAACTTTTCATTACAGAGTTAAAAATCAATACACGAGCCACGGCAATAGCCGACACAAGCAGAAGAGCTGTAAGCAATCAAGCCGCACTGCTTTTTCCACCAGATCTTGATGTCTGCCTTTCATCCCCGTATATTAATCCGGCTTTTAATTTAACGAGGAGAAACACGACACGGTCTGAGGCAGCTCCAAACGGCATGAAAGGTTAGACAGGAAAAACCTGATATCCTCTTTTGAGAGGAAGCGCTTTTGTTGATTTGGAGGTAGGGGCAGCGATATTATTTCGTTAACCACGCAAGGCTCTGAGACCTCTTTCCTCAGATGGATTTAGAGCAGAAATCACACCCAGCTGATAGATTATCTCAGCACATCTTTGCCATTTACCTCTTTAATTCTCTCCCCTATCATTGGGTGGGGGCAGGGACTGTGTGAGCGGGTGTGTGTGGTTTGACCCCCAGCCAAGGGCCAACCTGCCACAAAGCCATACAGGTGGATGTCCTGGACCATACATACCTGTGACCTGCTCCTGGGGAACACTAACTAATTCAGCATTTTTTATTACTTCACAGTCCTGCTTCTCCTCTTTGCACTTCTCTTCATTTTTCTTCTCCTTTCTCTCCTTTTCCTTGTCTTTGTGCTTTTTGGATTTTTTCTTGGTTTTTACGTACGAGTTGCAATTGTGCTTGCTCGTTTGGGGACAGTCTGTTGACAAAGGATGAGTCAGTCTGTCAGCCGTCTCCGGGTTCTCACAGTCTCTGCCGTTGTGAGTCAGGTCGTTGCTGACATCCGAAAGGGGATCGTGAGGCCTCGGCAGCTCCAGCACCGGGAGGCTGGAGCTGGAGCTCACCGACTCCGGGAGAGCCGGCGGCAGGGCAGGGGCAGGGGTAGGGGCATCCTTCCCGTTGGAGGAATTCAATTTCCCGTTGAACGTGGGTTGAGTTCGATGAGCCAAATGCGAGATCCTGGGCTTTTTGTTGGCCAGGGGATCGATAAACTCCAGAGGCTGGGATCGTTTCTAGGGAAGAGAAAGGAAAAGAAAAAAAAAAATTAACCTTGAAATCTTGAGGCCAGAATTTTGGATGCTGTTACCACTAGGTGGTGGTGCAACACCAGAGAACGAGGGAATATCCCCAGAAAAAAGAGCCCTGGTATCAGTGAGAGCGGCCAGCAAGTGTCCCAGCTCCAGGCCAGACAGGCTCCAGGACCACCAGGTCCTACAGCCCCTTCCCAACAATCCAACAGCCTCTCTGGAGCCCGCAGCTGGGTGGGAGAGCTTGGAGAGACCCACCATCACATCAGCAATTCCTCATCTCCTGCACTATTCATCCTTGGGCCACACAACCCAGCCTCTCTCCTTGCACCTCAGCTCAAATCCAGCCCTTTGGAAACAAAACCCCGTCCTTCACCCTGCCCCTGTCCCCGTCACCCAGCAGAGAACAGAAACAAACCAGAAAAACAACCATAACAACCACCATCCTCTCTCCTGCATGACATTCAGAGCACCTCCGAGTCCCTGCGAAGGAAAGATGTGCTCAGACCTCTGGAGCAGGGAGGGATTCACCGGTTCTGGGTTTTATTCCCGACCGATTTTACCAACTCCGTGGTCACCGGCTTCACCCTCGCAATACCACTCCTTCCTCTTCTCAACAAAGAGACGTTTCCCAGAAGAGGTGACAGAGTGTCAACTTAACTTCTCAGAATTTAAGGCAAAAGAGGATATCTGCAGCAGCTTTCAAAGCCACGTCACATGGCCCAACGTGACCCGAATCTCTCCTTTTTAAACAAAAATGTAGAGAGAGAAGCGGGTCCCCAACTGTCCCCATCAGCCCCAGCTGGGCAGCCACGGGCAGGGCTTGGAGAAGCTCCGGGTGCCCGAGTCTCCTCGTTAGCAGCTGCCTGCAGACGGTGGGTTAGCCTGGGGATGCCGCACGGTGGAAGAACCCATCCGTCCATCGGCAGAGCTCAACGCAGAGCCAGAAGCACGGCCGTCGGGCTCGGCCCAGCCAGGATTACCTTGGACGGCCGTTGGTGCCGCAGTGTGCGCCTGCCCGGCAGCAGGACTCTGAGGAAAGCTGATTTAGTGCCCAAAGGAAAACAAGCAATAGCTCTGGTTATTTCTTTTGGATGTTTTTTCGTTTTCTTTACGTCTCAGGTAGGAGGGTGATGTGTTTGCAGATGGAAATTTTGCTCCATCACAGAATGGACGCAGGGAGCCACCAACTCACCCCTCTCCACCCCCCGTTTTTATTTCTCTTTGCCGACTCCAGGGGTCTCAAGGACAGCGCTCCGTGCCAGGAATCCTTCCCACCCATCAAGGTGATTCCGAAGAGGAGCTGCTGGAAGTGCCGCAGAGCTGGAGGGGCAAGGACAGCCGTCGAACCGGCTTTGCAACATCCCCGCCTGCCCTCCCAGCAGAGCACAGGCCGTGTCCATCTCCCAGAAGGAGAGGCCGGTTGCTTTGAACATATCTACAAACTGCCTTTTTTTTACTCAACAAACACCAGCTCCACCAAGTTCCCCTCTTCGGTTAGGAGCTGGTACGTGCATGCGATACCTGCCCTGCCGCGCTTCCTCGGAATTCCCACCCCAACCTTCTTCTTTGCCTTCATTCCACAACTGAACTTTCCCAAAATATTTTGCATTCCAGGCCACCAAATCCCAGTCCTCTGCTGGGACAGCAACCATGCCTCCTCTGAATAGAAACTGCAGCTATAGAGCATCACCAAAGTGATGGTTTCCAGGAGAAAGCTGTCTGTGGTTTGCTGTCTGACACAAGCCACTGCTGGAAACGTTTCTATTCCGCGTTCGGTCGCCCCCATTCCACGAGCCTTCTCTGGATCCAAACCAATCAACCACCCAAAATTCCAATTAAGTCATCTCAAGAGACCAGAAACACCCCCTGTAGACCTCTGCGTCTTTCAAAATATGTACAGCCAGCAGTGAGATGACTTTTCAACCTTTTTTTTTTTTTTTTAAGCTTAAGAAAAACCTCAGCCCAGCCTCTGAACAGCATTGTGTCTTTCCAAACCCCAACGAAGGGGATCATTCACCAAGCCCATGCCCACAGCAGAGCAGGAGAGGATTTGGAATTAGCTACCAGGCAAACAAGTTGCACAGTTCTTGTTCTCAATAGAGACCTGCCTCCCTCTCACTGCCAGAAAGCACATAATTTCTTTACCTGCTAATATTCTTTGCCACTAATCCTCCGTGCGTCTGTCCAGACAAGTAGGCATTACGCATTCCATTGGCAGGAGGAGAATAAATACTCAACTTGTCTGGGCTGACCCACGGCAGAGAAGGGAAGCCGGTATTTCACAACGCTGGCAAGAAATGCCTGTGCTGAGAGAAACCGAGAAGAACGGGGACAGACCGTGATTTACACACGCAGCTCCCTCGCAGGTTGCCATCACGGAAAAGCAGCTCGAACGCACTTTTCACAGCTCTGTGCACCGGCATCTCAAGAAAGCCAAGAGCAGCCCAACCTGCCCCCGATCCGTCACGGCAATTAGGCTGCAAAAGGTCAAGGTTTTTAATAACTCTAGCGTCTTTGGGAGCTACTTATTATGGCTTCGTTCCAGTCAATTATTGGTAATGAGTGAAACACAAGCTCATTCTCCCAGGAACTCCAAGAAGGATGGAGGCACTGTGAAAAAAATTTTAGCCCTTAAAACTAAACCTGAGACACAGTGTCAGAGATCCTCCCCATAGGCTGTCACTGAACCACCTCCAGAGGAGAAACAGATGCTGAGGAAACCCAGAATTAGATTCTAACTTAATAAAATGGGAAAAAACCCCAACCTCCAACAACCTATTGACCCCACAGCCTCCAGCAGCAGGTGATTACAGTGTGCAGACAGGCTGAACAGCTCAGCCCGGACCCACGGCCAGCAACCGGCTCCACGGGGAGCAGATGGAGCCAGATCCCGGCTCTGCGCTCACCAGACCCTCGGAGAGGGATCACCTACCTGAGGAGGAGAGCTGGAGTTCACGTTGTCTTTCGGTGGACTCAGGGAAGGCGTTTCTCCTTGAAAACCGCTACTGTTCTGGGGCTGACAGAGTTTCCTGAAAAACAGAATTCGGGGATGGTCAAACCCCACGCTCGACAAGCCAACAGATGGTATTTGAAACCTTCCCGCAGAGCAAAGAGCTTTTCGTGGGCTCACGCTCTGGCTGCTTGAAGGTGCCATGAAAGCAGCTTGTTCAGGCACTTACGGTTTTGATCTCGGACAAAATCTAGGAAGAAAAAAAACGACTATAGGAAATAATCAATCAACAATAGATGGTAAAGGCTTCTCTCTTTCTCGCCTTACCGTGATTTCTGTAATTCTCTGAACAGAGGTGACACCTTGGACTGATGGCACCAGGGCTGCGGCAGGGAGGGAGGAGGCAGGTTGAGCTACCGGGAGCACTCCCTGCCAAGGATGGAAACTTATTTTCTGACAGTTTAATCTCCGTTCTCTTGATCTGGTGACGTCAGTATTAAAACAAATAAATTATAACCTTAGAAAAACGATCCCTACAGAGATTAGTAAAAGCTGGCATTGAACTTTAAAGTGCGTGGGATAGATTCTCTACCTGCTGCTTGAAATGCAGCCTAATAACCAAGGCAGCATCCACAGTAATTTCTGATGAGCTTGTCTCAGTTAAAACTGACTTTAGGAGAAAATCCAGAAGGAAGCACAGCGAAAAGGGGTCCAAATGCAAGTTTGGAAGTTGAGGACTAAGTTCTTCTATTCATTAGCAGCAGTAAAAGGCCATTTTGCAGAAGAGCATTCCTCTTTCAGAAGCAAGCCCCTCTGGGGCCAGGAAAAGCAGGATTATAGCAACACTCGTCCGGTGATATCGGTCCTCTAGGATTTACATTTAGGGCTTCATCACGACACTTTGATGTTGCATCACGCAAACCAGCGCTCCTCTGGTCTGTATCTGCCTTACTCAACAGACAATAGAAACCTCTCATAGCAAAAAAAAATAAAAAGTACAAAGGGAGTCACTCTGATCACGTCAGAGCGTTAATTCACACTCACGCTGGGTGTCTCCCCTCCCCACCACCCAACGGGCTCTCTACGTCTCGGGGTAAGGTTTCCCGGCACACCAGCTTTGCCCCGCTCTTCCGACACCGGCCAGGCTGCCCGGTATTAATCACCCAGGAAAAAAACCTACTGTTGCATCAAGTTGCAGCTGTCAAGCTGGAAAAAAAAAAATTTCAGGGTTAAAGGTTTTACTAAAGTAGCTCTGCAGCCACTTTGTCACCAGCTGTACAGCCCAAATAACCAACGTCGACGTTCTTCCATGAGAGCCTATAACGGGTGTTAAAGCACACACACTTTTCAAACGCCGGGACGATGATTTCGGAGACAGATTTTTACAAGATTTTCTTTTAACCCGAGCTAAAAGCCGTGCTGCAGGATCGTTTAGCCGCCTGCGTTTTCCCTGCCGTCCCGGCTTCGGTTGCTGCTTTGTTTAATTTTATTTAGAACAATCTCAACAGCCAGGGATCAACTCAAGAAAACTACTCCGAGGCTGTGAAAACAGGAAGGGGAACAGCAATATTCCATAAACAGCGCTGAGAAAGTGGCTTTTCGGAGGCTGTTTGACTAGACCGAGCAACCTCGTCACATCTCCTAACATGCTAATTATGGATTTAAAAAAAAAAAAAGTGAATGAAAGACGACAACTTTCAACTCAGCAGCTCTTGTGACAGCAGAAAAACATTTCACCACAATGGTGAAAGGGTGGAAAACACCAACAGGACGCACGATGAGTTAGTCCGACACGAGCGCTGTCGGATGTAGTTTTAATATTTGCAGTTGCGCTAATTACTGCCGCCATCGAACCCTTGAGAGGCAACCGGACCCGAAAACCGAGCGGACGCTGAACAATTGGCTGGATCCAGGCAACCACACAGACGACCGTGGCCAGCGACGTAAAGTCCTACGTCTGGTGCCTGTGCCCTTTCCGTGAATGTTTTTCTACTGTCTTCAACCCTACATGTTTTTCCCATTTTGCAGCCTCATTACCTGCACTGGCCGAGCGGGTCTTTGTTTGTACAGTTGAATACATCCTTTCCAAGCTCTATTTTTAGACCTCCGGATAACTAAATGCCACAATTCGAGAAAAAAAAAAGCAGTAAACATGGCTTTCTACAGGGAGAAATTAACTTTTTTGAAAGCCACAGAGATTGCACGGCAGTTGTATTTTTCCATTTAATTTTAATTCACCACCAAGGCCATTTAGACCAGTTGGATTTTTCTTTAGCGTGCCAAAGCGCTTCAAGTGCAAGTTTCTGTTGGTTTAACAGAGTCTCATCTCCACGCCAATTGTGCTTTCAAATCATGGAAACTGTTCAAACAGAGCATGCTCTACTTCATCCTCACCAAAAGCGCAAGAAAATCCATCTCAAAACCAAGCCCAGTCTCCATCTGCGTTCCAAAACCTGCACCAAGGCGGTACGAACACCCTGAAAACTCAGAGGGGGAAATTTAAATCCTCCTTTAGAAACCTGGGAGGTACAATCTCTTTCCCTGCTGCCTGCCAGCCACGAGATTCCTGGCTTGGAGGCTTCACCTAAGGAAAAATATCTGTAGAGGGGAAAAAAGAAATAATCTTCAGCAACCCATGAGAGCAAGGGTGGGTCACCTGAGCTAGCGCTGCGAAGGGATGTCTCCAGGTATCCCTGGGGCAGCGGGGACCCCCTGGGGGGACAGCAGGACACCCAGCAGGTGTTTTAGGTGACTGATCTCTGCAGAACCTTTTTCAGTGCATCCTTTACTCTATTAAAACCTTGATCTTGCAGAGTGACTGTGATACGAACAGGAAAACGCAGGGAAAACACAGGAAAACACCCAAATAACACCAGAGGAATGAAGCAGCGAAGTCTGCAAAGCACAGAGCTCCAGAGGAGCAGGGACATGCACGGAAGCGGCCGAGCAAGAGAAGGGACCGGGCTGCACGGGGACGTCTCCTCGCCCTCGGCAAACACGGCGGTCGGCACAGGAAGCCGTGTACGGGGAGATATGGAAAAGGGAAAAGAGTTTCAATGGAGAGCTGAGCCAGGCACATTCGCCTCGACCCATTCATCTCCCAGGATTTTAACTCTCTTCCCCATCCAGGTTTTTCCCCCAGCCCTTAGTACCTAGGACGACCCGAAGAGTGGATCCACTTTGATATTCAAGTTTGGTCAACTTCTACAGCTGCCTGGATGATAAATAGATTTACTTTAGGTTAAAATAAGTTAAACACTCAACTTACCATCGTTCTACTGCCTTCAGTTACCCTGATCTGTAGCCACTGACCTGGCCCAGTACTTTCAAGCTCCAGAGGGTATTACAGAGAAGATGGAATAATTACCGAACGAGAATCCTCTTCAGCAGCTGCTGGTCTCCTTCCGAGTAGCCAGGCCAGTCCTTCTGCACTTCTTTGTAGACACAATCTTTCAGTGTGAAAGTGCTGTCCTTGGCACTCAAGTTTGCCACCTGAAACAAAAGTAATTTGCAAAAGAAAAAAAAAAAGTTGGGGGTTTAATTTTCTCACTTGTTCTAACAAAAGGGGATGCAGGGGAAATCTCAGCAGTTAGTGTCAGAGACTTTATACTTGATTTCCTAATTATTTAATCAAACTGTGCCTTTCCTTTTGCCTTGTCACTGCAATAGTTTATAGATTTCCAAAATATATTTAATTTACTGGGACACAAGTCATATCCAAACAAACTATTCAGCTTGGATACTCTGAAATGGTCCAACATCAGTTCAGGGAAGTACCTGGGAATGAACTCTCTGCTAGCTAAAGCGATGCGGTCACGAGCCCGCAGAGGAACTCCTGCAGCGACAGTCACGCAGCAACGGCCAGAAGATCATTTCTCACTAACAAGCCATTAAAAAAGGCGACAGCAAGCTGCACAGTGAAGGAGCAGCAAAGAGGATGCCTGGCAGACACACTGCGTTAGGGAGTTTGCAGATCAGGGCATTGGGATCATTGGCTGGATTTCACGGAGGAGAACTTTTCCAAGGACTTCAGGGCAGGAGCAAAACCTGCGCTGACCAGCTCGTAACCCAGGGTTTGACCATAAAGCATCGCACCCAACTCCTGCACTGCAGGGAGCCCAGCACGCTCACACGAGCGGCTTTGGGAGATTTTATCCCATTCTAGCCCGTGTGGTTTCCCTGCAAAACTCTGCGTGGTGCCTGCACGGACAGGAAACACAGCTGGAACCAGCAGAGCTGCATCAGAATGGAAACGGCTTGTTTAGNAAAAAAAAAAAAAAAAAAAGAAAGCTGCAGAACTAAACACAGCAAAGCTCTGCTGATAAGCAAAAAATAGAAAGCAGTTATCAGTTTACACGACAAACACTTTGTTTTTCCTTTCAGTTCTGTCAGCTTTCCAAAAGCCCCAGCCAGAACACAAGCAGAATTTGAGCTGTTTTACATTTCCATATCCCCGTCAACATGCCCAAGAGATAAAAGGAAGGCCAGGTTCTCTTTTCAAAACCACTCCGGGAATCTCTCCGGTTCCTGCCTCTTTCTACAGCGGGAGGCACGCTGCTCGGGGAGGCTCGTAGCCCAGGGAGAAGAACAACTCAGATTTTCTCTGCACAGAGGCTGAGAGCTGCTACCTCCTTGTTTTGCTGCTGTGGGACTCTGCAAGCTCCACCCCGGGTGTCCCAAAAATAGAAACCTTGCAAAATGAGGCAAAAAGGCCAGCAGGAACACAGAGTCCTACGAGAGCTGCGAGAGTACAATGAAACCCACACCTAGACGGATTTAGACGTGCAGCTTTAACGCAGCCTGTAATTTTTAGCTTATCTGTGTCTGCCGGTGGATGGGAGCCCTGGCAGCGCTGAAAGGAGCTGAAGCTTGCGAGCGACGTGTCTGCAGCCAAACCAGCAGCTCCGACGCTGCCGAACACACCATTTGCCTGCTGGGGGTTTGTGAGAGCATCAATAAAAGGTGATTATCAGAAAGGCCGTTTCTAGTCTTAAAACCTATTTATAGCATTCGAAAGGGTGCGCGAAAGAATTCGAGCGCTGCTGGAAAATGTAGGGCTGTGGGATTAAAAAGCAGGGGAGGAGCAGGCTGTGGCAGCAGTAACTCTGTTTTCAGTCTGACCTGCCCCGTGCCCTTGGGCAAACGAACGCCTCGCTGTGTCATTCTGTTCAGCCATGGAAAGGAGTCAAAAAAAAAAAAAAAAGGAAAAAAAAACCAGAGGGCAGCTGCAGCATTTAAATAAATATCCCTGATGCGTTCTGCACTGCGAGAGCAATAAAGGTATTTGCTGCAATTCCTAAAATGGCACCTTCGACATGACTCAAAGTGTGAAGAACTGACTCAGCTCGGAGACAGCTTTCACACTTGACGTACAAATAATGTGCTGAGCAAGAAGCTGCGTGATGCTCACACCTCAAAGCAGCAAAGTCATGGCTCTGCACTACACTAAGAAGATGGAGAGGGAGATACACACTCAGTGGAGAGGGAGATATCTTTTCCTTCAGATAGGAAACATTACAATTATCCATACAGATCGTGTTCCTTTACATCCATGTTAATAAAAATATATAGAATGTGTGTATAGGTTATAACAACCCAAACAGCTCGTAGATGCTCTGATAATTCTCCCCAGGACCAACCCAAAGTGTTCCTCTTAAGCGACTGAGCTGGTGACCCAAAATCCTCAGCTTAGCTGCATACACCTGGACCGAGGCGTAGAGGAGAGGCTTCTGCTGCCTCCAGAAGAACGTGAATTGTGAACCGCTGTCGGACACAGGCTCTAGAAAAACACCCGGCTGCAGCTCTGAGACACACAGGTTACGTTCAGACCACCAGAGAAGTTACTCCCAACCTCAGAAGACGTTTCTCCCTTTACCTAAATCGTTGCCTCCAGAGTACAAACCTGCTGCAGGAGGTTGTCCAGCAAATCCTTGTCCTGCTGAGAAAGTCCATCCTTCTGCAATCTGAGAATCAGTTCAGGTTTCTTATAAGGCTTTAGTGCCAGTAAGTGCACAACCCTATCTTTGAAGGGTCTCTGGGAAATGGCACTATTGCCTCTCTTTATTGCACTGGCAAGGTTGACTGGCGTTGGGCGCTTCCTGGAGGGAACAGCATCGGAAGCTCCTGGCGCGGGTTTCCGCACCTGAACCTTTTTGCCTAAAATGAGACGAGAAGAGTGAACTGCAGCAGCCACCCTGCAAAAGCCGGTGGTCTCCCAACGCGTCCATGGCGTTCGTTACACCACCTGAAGTGCCAGAAGGTGACAACGGAGGACAAACACGACCAGCACACCCCATCCATTCCCACGCGCCGCCGCAACGAGCATCCCGTGAGTTTTATGATTCATGACAAGCTTGTAGCAAGTAAACAGCAACACCAAGCTTGGGAAACCTGAGTATTGCTGGCCACAAGCTTACATAAAGCTCTCTTTGTTTGCCAGCTCTGCATTTATCCCAAGTGCATGTATCCCCCATGGTTAATCTGACCATTTTTTCTCCTCCCCTATGAGAAGAAAATTCTGCATTATTATGTAGAAGAGTCGAAATATGGAGTGGAAAGACCAGAACTGGTCAACGAGCGGCTCCCTGCTGCTGATCTCAGCAAAAACTCTCCTCCAGCAGATGTTTCTGCTTTTAGAACAATAGGAACTTTATGGGGCTGGGTCCACCTCCCTTCCCCCCGCCAAACACAGCCACATGAATGGGCTCTAAGCTGAGCCATCAGCCTATTCATTAGTGTGCTGCCTGGTTGATGGAATAACCCCTTCTACACTGGGGCTACAACGGCTTCACCCTCCGCTGACGTTGGCGTATACGTGAGAACATCAAGCTATCTCCAAAGTTCATCTCCAGCCTCAGAGGCAGCTTCCTCAACTGCGTCCTGTGGTTCTTGGTTCCTGACAGCACAATACAAGAATTCATTTTTCCCTTTCCTACTGAAGAACAGCTTTAGCTAGAACCCTCACCCAGCCCCCCATCACTTCCTAAAGCACAAATCAAAGAATTCGACTCTTTTGGAAACAGAAACAGGTCACAAAGCCAGGTTCCTGCTACCAAAGGCAAAAGCAGCAAATCAAAAAAGAAAACGTGGAGGTTCCAAGGTCTAAAACCATGGAGATGCCATGAATAATCACTTCAGTTCAAGAAAGTGACCTTCACTAGGACAAACAACAGCCAGAATTTACTGCAAGAATTTTTGGAGGTTTATTTCAGCAGGGCAATAAAACACTGCTAGGAAGCAATGTTTTCATCCCAGTCCTCTGAAGATACGGGGGACTGTCTGCAGTGTTAATTTTACTGAAATCGAGATTGCATAACCCAGTCCCCGCTTCCTGGCTTTTTATTACGCAGCACGCTGATGCAAGGAAGCATGACCCATCGTCAGCAGGGCTGAGTGAAAACGAGAGGGAGAAAAACAACAATTCACATGTTCAACATCCCAAAATTCAGAGGTCAACTGGACTTCACTTCAATAACGGGATGAGAGAAGGTCGGTCAGCTTTCTAGAGCTCCCTTAACTCTTGCCAGGTCACGAACAGCAAAAAGACACTGGGACATTTCCACTTAAGGCTGGAGCCAAAATGTGCAATGATAGGAGAAGAAAAAAACTAAAAGTTAAGCCAGAACATGAAATCTTTAAAAAATATTCATACACATGCATGGATTCGATGTAAACACACACACACAGTGTGTATACAAGCACACACCTCCCTGCAGACACACCAGCTGCCTCTTTACACACAGATTTGTTCAAGTGTTAGTTCACATCTATTCTGTTCTCCAGTTTCAACATTTCATGTAAGTTCTTCCACGTGGGAGCTGCCTGGAACGACTCCCCTGCCGCTGAAGTGCTGAGCTCCGTGTTCTTAGGGAAATGTGAGAGCCAGGCTTCTCCCTCCAGCCCAGCCCGCGGGCGATCAGCTGATGGGGCCGGCACACCGAATACGTGCGCGTCCCACGAGAGGACTGTCCTTGCCCAGCTTCATCCTTCTCGGACCGCTGCTTTCCTTCTGTCTTAAACGCTGACACCTTACAAATGCCGCGTGCGCTCCCCTCCGCTGCTCCGGACACCGTCCCTCCCTCCATTTGAGAGCCGTAAACATTTCAGCGAGAGGAATTTTAAATCAAAAGTTTCGCTCTGTCTTTCCGGGAAGCAATTTGTTTTGAGAATCTTCTCCCTCGCAAGCCTAACGACTTCATCCACTTACTGTAATGTTCTCAGATACAAGCTAAACAAAATAATCTTCTAGTCTACAGGAAATCAATGCGTTTCCTTCCTGATTACTATCTTATTTCTCAGCTTTGAGCACTTGGCTGATAAAACAATGAGTCAGGGTCAGTTCTACATTTTGCAACTCACCGTTCTCATCACAGACATCCTCCGAGATGATGGCTACAGACCACCCGGGGCTGCAGAAAAAACAGCTGCTCCGAAGAAAATAAAACCCTGCTCCCTGCTTAATATCTGTGCCCTGCGTTTGTGATCAGACTTGGGGAGCTGAGCCCAAAGCTAGGTCTCTGCAGGCTCCTTCTGGAGCCCACGGATATTTGCTGCAGTTTTATTTCCTCCCCTAAGATTCTCCTTTCACCGTCACAACCGGATGGTTGGTTGAAGGCTGCAGGCAGCGGCTCTGCTCTCTGCATCCTCGACGCTGCACATTACGGTCCCAGGGGCAGGCACACGGGATGTGACACCAGCGGTGGGGACACTTCAGCTGACCTCGCCAGGAGCACTGACACTTGGGACGGATCAGCAGCGTGCTGACAAATACGAAATAATGCCGGGGAGTGATGTGACTGCACCCAGCCAACCCTCGGAGGCCACGCAAACACCACCGCACGCGTTCCGGGGTGAAGATGGAAGCCATGAAGAAGTCACAACACAAGCACAGCATCCTCACACATCAGGAACTACCAGGTACTCGTTAAAGACATTCACGGTCAAGCAAACCAACCAGCGTTTGACTTCAGAAACTAATGAAGACACCTCCCAAATCAAATTGCTGCTTACCTACGTATCTCCCCCCAGGTTTAATGACTATAGCGCTCCGGCTGCGAGTCTCCTCCTCTGCCTGTGCCATACTTTGCCTTGCCTTCTGGTAGGAATCATCAGTAGCACACACGGTGATTTTATCCTGTATGCTTCCAAGGCAATCCAAATGGATATTGCCATTGCTGCAAAAGAAACGCAACGGAAAAGATATTCCTGACGCTGCCAACGGGCACATCGCCGTCACCGGCGAGCATCATCCAAACAACGGGAGGGGACAGAAAGAAGCTGAGGGGTAAACAGATTCTTCTGTGAACGCCTCCTTCCCAAATATACACACAAACAGGTTAGAATGACTCTAAAAAACAACGAGCATGTATTAAGTTTTGTTCAGGTTTGGAGGGGAAAAGGTTCTAGAAGACAAGACATATTAAACAACAAAAAGGGCTAAATTTCCTTCTGCTGTACCACTCACCTAGATACATACTGCTGGATACAGTCAAAACTCCCTTGGGGGCTGTCCTTGCCAATATTTGAAAGATAAAATGTGAAAGTCCGCACTTCCGTAGGTCGATCAGGCCTTGGAATTGCAATGTGCTGTTCGGAAGGAGAAAAATATCGGTCACTCGGGTAGTCCACGCTAACACAAAATCCCATTTTTCTGCAGCCGCTACGCTTTTACCCATCTTGCAACCCCCTACGAGGAAAGCGTGGGGATTACTGCAGAGGAGGCTACGACGAGCAGGAAGCTACAAGGATTCAAGTCAACAAAACCCTACGTCCAGAGAAGATAAAGGGACGCTGGCAGCCAGAGGCAACGCAAGCTGGAAAGGCAGCGGCGCCTGCCACAGAGCAGAGGGCTGAGCTGGCAGCTCGCTGCCTTCCAGCGTGGAGCCCACAACAACCCTGTTCGAGGAATTTGACCCAATTCTATCGATCCAGGCTCAAAACAGACTCGCTGCCACTGTTTGTATTCAATATAAAGCACTTGAAGGCTCGTTTCTTTAGAATTAGTGATCCAGGACTAAACACAGCACTGGCCAGGTCACTCGGTACCGCGCGGATTCTTTTTTAGGATATTATAATTCCATAACGAGATTTCATGGCTCACAGTGGAGTGTGACGCTGCTGCTAAATTAAATATTTAATCAAGCATTAAGTGTGCTCCGCAGACAACTCCACAGCCATCCCCATTGTTTTTTCTCCCTCCAGCCGTTCGTTTTTCAAAAGGAAAACCGCTTCCCCCTCTGCGTTCAGGATCCAACAGAAATCTCAGCATCCGAGCTCTACGATCGCATCAATATTTGATAATTAAGATGGCTTCCAGGAAAACGAGACAGAAGGAACATCAGCTTCAGCCTATTTCAGGCTACGCTCTACCACAGGGATTTATATTTACCCAGATTGCCACATCTATGCACAAAATACACACGCCTAGCAAACCAGCCTGCGGCATCCACGTACGACCGGGCTCCAGAACAGATCACTGCTGGGACAGGAGGGTTTCTAGGTGGTTTCCTTTTGACCTCAGATGTCTACAGCAGCCTGGAAACCCAGCACATCTGTGCCGCTCTGCTAAAACCACAGGGATGTTCTCAGAACCGGCAAGAAACGCTGGTGGGACCTGCCCCGAGCTGAGCCCGTGCAGCATTTTCCATTTATTCTCCATAAAAACCAGCGATCCTCCGGCCAGCCCTGGAAACAGACTCCCCTTCTTTGGAAACAGCCAGCCAAGAAACCCAGAAGGGAGCAATACAGAAGGACAAGTCATCCCCTGCGCAGTGCTGGGATCTGGATCTAAAAATACTCGGAGCAGGTCCGGTGGGGATGCGGTGGGGACCCTCCGGCACAGCCGCCGAGCCCCGTTATCTCTCCTGCCAAACGTGTGCCGCAGCCTTGAGCCCTTAATCTGTCCCGGCACCCTCTGCCCCCACCCATCCCGAGCGAATAAAATTCTTCTTCTGCTTTACAAGGCGAGCTGAGAATATGCAGCAAGGCGAAGTTATGTAAACAGTCGATTGCGGGTATTTTGCAGCTGGCAGCGTTCACCCGCTCGGTAATTCGATGGGAACGGGGCGAGGAGGAAAATGCTTCGAGTGCCCTTCGTTGGGGGAGAGCGTGCTGCACACGATGGGTTTGTAAAATAAAACCTGACATGGAATCAAACTGTATATTCACACACTAAAAAGAAAAAAATCCAAACCTCGCTTCTAGCTCCTGATTTACCGCTGCAAAAACCAGCTGCTCCCAGAGCCCCAATCCTGGCATTTTTGTAGAGTTTTTGCAGCTTCTTCAAAGGAACGTAAAACGAGACAGAAGCGAGAGTCCCTTCAGCGTTTAACGTCGCTCGTTCCAGTACTGAAAAGTGTAGCATATGCAAACCGGCCGTTATCTAGGAATTATTTTTAGCTGAAACAGAAGGTTTCTCAAGCCACCGGATCAGCATGGTAACTGCTTTGAGGGAGCCCTAATTTTGGTGCCGACTGTTACACCAGCAACCATAGACACTTAAAAATAGCTCCCTACAGATGTGACTTCTCTTTTTTTTTTCTTTCAAGTAACATTCATCTGTGTACAGCTCATTCTGAATGGCAATTTCACCTTCCTCTATTAATACCAGCACAAGTTCATCCCAAGAAACAGGGGAAAACGTCATATTTTCCACTCGCGTGAAGTTCAGACGTTTTGTTCCTAACAGTCCTACTTAAAGCTGCGTGAACCTGGAGGTTTCTTCTCCCCCAGTTCAGTTCTTTCCCTGCTTCTCCCTCCCTCGATAAACACCTGCAAATCTGACCCAGCCTCACCCCCAATTCTGCATTTGCTTTGACCGAAACAGAAGCATCTTCAGCCTCCACCAACCCGCACTGTCTGCACCGCTGCGGTGCTCAAGCTCCGAAATTCTCATCAAGGAAAATGCTCCACACTCCATAAAAACTTCCTAAACTATCCGAGAAAATCCAGTTCATGATGAAAAATTAATGAGCAGATGCTGCTCTTCGGGAATATTCAGAGAGTCCCACTCGAGCATCTCCAAGCAGAGCAACACTCTGCTCATTGCCACCTAGTCGCTACCATCGAAAATCTGATTTTTGCACTGAAAAAGGAAGGAAAGCAATGCAGCCCAAGGCAGAGATCATTCCCAGTCCAGGGTTTATAAAAACTCTCGTGAGATTCGGTCCAGACCAGGATCAGGAGGTTTTGTCCCCTGTCACTCGGAGAGTTGTTTTATTTTGGGTTAGAACCACCGACATCCTCCCGTCAGCAGCAGAGCTGCCGCCCTGCTGACCCCCTGGCTTATTCCTGCCCAATTCCCTTCTGGGTTTAATTACAGCACGAAAGATGAAAGTTGTTTTCTGTGTATTAGAAGCTGAGAGTATCCTTGACAGCACTCATTAGACCAACACTGGGAACAGGTTAAAAAAAATAAAAGAAAAAAGACAAGCAGTAATTTGAAAGCCCCACAAATGAGATTCAACAGGTCAGGAGGCTGCTAGAGAATTAAATTAAGGAAGCAGCAGTTTGGTTTAAAATCTTATTTTATGTCCTGCTTCCCCCAATCATCAGGTACTTGAAGTTTTTCCTTCTTGCAAGAGAGAAAAGTCACACTAGTAACATCTCGCATGGCTGGACGCTGCTTTAACCCCACTCATTCCCGCTACGTACAAACCCACCGTCCTCCTACGTCCACTGGAAACCTTCCCTCGCTACCATCGCACTAGGAAGCCAACCAGGAAAGCAACAAACTGGGGAATTAAGGTGCAGTGGGAGAAAGTATATTCCAAAAATAAAGAGCTAAACAAACAGGCTTTAATGCCATCATCGGAATTTGAGAACTTGTTAAATCACCGAAATTGATGGAGGCTCACGAGAAATCATTTAAAGCCCCGCCATCAATTCCCAAAGCAGGGCACGATCCCGACGCAGAGCAGCACCGCACTTAAAACCAGATGGCTCCGCAGCTGCCAGCTTCTTGTCAAACCTTCAGCACCCAAGGACAAAGAGCTCTTTCTGTCTGCCCCAGCTGAGCGGGACCTCGCTTTCTTCAAAGCTCTACCTTTGGCCTTTACTCGACAGTGCAATTAATTAACCAGCTGAAAACGAGGCACGCAGAGGTCAGCCCCGCGCTGCCAACATCCTCCTTCCAGCCGCGACGCCCCGGCGCTGCTCACGCCGCTCTGAACGGCAACGTCGGACGCCAGCGCGCCGCTCCTTCTCCATCAACCCGGCTGTGATCACGGCTGACCGGCAGCTCCTCACCTGAAACTCTTCCTGGGAGTTAGGGGCTCAAATAGAATTAACTGTGTTAAATATTTATTTTTCATTATTATAAGGAACCGCATCATTTTAAAATATTTTAAAAATTATTTTAAGGAACTGCATCTTTTAAAAACAGGTATTTTAGAATCATAATACGGAACTGCATAATTTTAAAATAGATATTTAAATTATAAGGAACAGCATCAGTTTAAAATAGTTATTTTTTAAATTATTATAAGGAACCGGGTCATTTTAAACCAGGTTTTATTTCAGTTCACCTGCAAATGCCTGGGTCTGGATCGCATCCACACGAGACCCACTACATGGGGAGCCCAGCGGCTGAGCGCTCAGGAGTGTTTTAAGCTGTTCCCATTCCTTTTGCTGCATTTCCTTCGAGGAGGAAGATTAAGAGAAGCAGCATTTCTGCTCCTTAAGCAGCTTTAGAGGAAAAGTGAGCTGCAGATCCTCACAAAGTGCTTTACGGAGGGAAAGGGAAGCATCTGCAGTTTTTTAGCTTCTTTACGACTTGCAAAGCTGTTTGCTCATCTAACAGCAACAAATCACGCTCCCTTATAAAACTTTTCCTTGTCATTTGCTTCGGAGTTTGCCAAACTCCAGTTGCAGATTTTTATCTTAAGCTTTCTTGCTGAGCTTTCTGGGAAGTTTAATTGTAAACAAAGAAAAAAAAAAACCTGGAAATTGCTTTCCTTTCTTTATTTCCCAGGACAAAAAGGTTTGTATTTTT
Organism: Syrrhaptes paradoxus; assembly: GCA_013400615.1. Classification (NCBI taxonomy): domain Eukaryota; kingdom Metazoa; phylum Chordata; class Aves; order Pterocliformes; family Pteroclidae; genus Syrrhaptes; species Syrrhaptes paradoxus. The sequence goes on along the minus strand of VZTO01019379.1, from coordinate 76,998 downwards.
CTTCTTAACTTACGATAACAATCGTGTCTTTCCTGGCGCATTTTCTTGGAGTGCTGTGCACTATCGGTGAGGCTAATATCCCGAGGTGAAATATGGGCAGGGAGAAAAGTGCTGGACTTTAATGCCTGTTTAATCCAAGCCTTCTTGAAAGTTTTTTTTGTGCCACCACCAAAAATTAGAAAGTTATTTACAGCCCAGTCCAGATTCTTGGAAAAAAATAAAAAAAAAATTTAAATTCTCCTTCCTTATGCAGAGCGCTGGAGTTGAACACACACCTTTTTGTACCTAAAAGGTCCATAAAGGACATTTTTCAAGTTCACTGCAGAGCTGCATTACTTTACCAGAAACACCACCAATTACACCTCACCGTTGTCAGTAACTGGCACGACAGACGGTTTCAAGCGTCTATAAATATCCTGGAGGAGTTCAGTCATCGGAACAGAAGTTAAAAAAATAAAACTCCTAAATATAAAAAAAACCCTTTTGATACTTGCAGAAACTGCACCGTGGGTTAGCCGTGCACTTAAATAAAGCTCCGGTACCTCCCCAGCAGCCCCCGAGATCTGCTGCTGGACGGCACCCACCAAGCACCGCACCCGGTTTCCCCAGCTTGGCTCGGCGTTTCCTCGGGACGCGGGCGAGGTTTCCGTGGATTCCTGCACCCACCGCAGCACTGCCATCAGGGAACTTTCCGTTTCCTTGTTCTACCCAACAGCACGACCTTATAAAACTGAATTTCAGCGCCAGCAACGCTGGCAGAGCTTTGCATCGCTGGGGATTTAGCAAGGTTAGAAAATCGAGAGGGGGGAGAGGTTTTCTGGAGAGATAATCCATGGAATCAGGGAGCAAACACTCGCTCCTGGAACACATCTGCACTTCGCATCTCTCCGAAATCAGAGCATCGTTCTTTGAACTGGAACAGGACAGACGTACAGAACAAATACCTTACTCAGATTCATGGTATAAGCCAATAAAGAACTTTCCAAGGCAACCCACATACAAACTTACCCCTTGGCTTCCTTGAAACTGGATTACTGGTTTTGATGTCACAGCATCCTACAAAAACAAGTGGGAAAAAAAAAAAAAAAGATTACCTTAGAGAAATTTAAAGCTCCAACATTCACTGCCAAAAAATACTCAGCTTGATTTTTCACCTACACATTATTTTTTTTTTTTTTAAAGAAAAAGGTTCAAGGAAGAATACAGAATTCCAAGCATAAAATACAAAACCTCCCGAAACAGCGATTCGCACCTAGAAAAGGGATAAAACTGTAACGTCCCCAGCGCTACCCTTACTTTGGAAAAAGAACGGCGCTGAGACGATACCCAGATGGGCCACGCTCCGTTCCCTCCTGACCCCTAGACCACATTTCAGGCACAGAATAGCTCAGCTGTGTGTCTCCGGTGCTTATGTAAGTTTGGAGTTAAACAGGGGATATTTAAGGGGAAAATTTATTACAGCTCTAGGTCCGAGAACACGCTAAGCACATTTTTTCCAACAGAAAGCTGGCAATCCATTGGAAAAGCAAACTGCAGCTTCATTGCAAAATCCTGTTGTTCCGTTGCCCATTTCAACAATCGGCCTCTTCCTCCATGCTCAGCTGCTTACATTTCAAGAAGTCATATTCCTGCTAGCTCTAAAAAAAACCCCTTAACCCCGCTCAGGACAGAAGAGCCGCAGAATTCCAGCCTTTTCGCACCGCGATGGCACTTTTCACTGAGATCACAACAGCTTCGGAATTCCAACTCTTACCTGAAATTTCAACTAGAGGGAAAGAAACCACACAAGCAATCCACGGCGAGCTAAGTTTTTATTTCTTAAATTTCAGCAGAATTGTGGCTGTGTTGGTTTTATTTCCTAAGTCACATAAAACATCCCAAGACCCGCTGAGATGCCCTCCTGCCACAGAGGAGCTGGCGGGGATCCCACTGCGGAGCCTCCCGAAGGGACAGAGGAATTCACAACTAGGTTGAAATGTCATTGAGGGGCGAACATGTTGCCACATACACGGGAGACACGTTTGAATGGGACAAATGCCCAGAAGAGTTTAGGAGACAAAGTCCCAGCTCGGTGTTTTCATTGTCCTTTTTGTCCCACAGCGCCCACAGCTCTCCCATCTCCCGGCATCACAACGAATCCCGGCGAGTTCCACGGGATTCCAGAAACGGGGAATTTCCATTGAGCAACAAAAGAGTTAACAGCTTGGGAGCCCATTAAGTTTATCATCTCTCATAAAACCTTCCCAAACGCTTTCAGCCCAGGAGTGAAGAATCTAAGCCACAATACTCTGACATTAACAAATAATTTAAAAAAAAAATCCACTAGTAAGAAAATATCCTTTGAGCAGAGATGAATAAGCTCATACCAAGAGAGTCTTCAGAGCCTTTTAAAAGCCCATCCAACGTGATTTCACAGCTCCGCATCCCACCCTGAATTGTTCCGGGGTATTTACGACGGCGAGTAAAGCGAGAATCCGCCCGAATCCGACAGCACCCCCCCTGCGCTGTACGGCGAGTCGTACGGACCCCGAGCAACCTTTCTAAAGGAACAATAAACAACATCTCGCTCTTCGTGGAGAGCTCACCGAATTCCTTGAGTGCCACGACACTGCATACCACAGCGCGCTGTTCATCCACCGAGCCGCCAGCTTTTTGTTCCCGGTGTCAGCATGTGCTGTGCAATGTGTCCAGGAATTCATACGGACATGAGCAAACAAGCATTTGAAACATTAAAAAAATCTGGACTTAAAAAAAAAAAAACACACACACCACAACTCTGAACGTGGATCTTGTGTAACTAATTATGGACTGGTGAATTTCAGCGGTTAATGCTGGAAAATTACTAATGTGGAATGAAAAGGTATTATTTTGATTAATAAAATAAACCTTTTTATTATAAAAAAATTTACTGAGCAGAATAATGAGGCAGTGAGGATACAAAAGCACTGCTACACAGATCGGGACGAGCTTTAATTTTTCATTTGGACATTCCCTCACTACATACAAACTGGTTTGAAGTTAAAGGTGTAATGGCAAATTTAAAAGTGTTTGTGCGAGTTAAACGACAAACTTGAGCTGTGTTTCCCCGACCCCTGCGATCGGCAAGGCTCTCGGCTTGCCAGCCCCCTCCCCTTACCTGCAGGGGCATCGCTCCCCTCCCGGGCTACAGGTCCTTTGGGAACGCTCAGGGAATAAAGCACACGCACACCCTAACCTCATTAAAAACATTAATTTAAGTATTTTTATTAGATGAAATTAAATTCCTGCACAGACACCTCCATTCAAAACAAAAGCAAACAGATGACAAACTAAACCAAACCAGAGCCCGATTTCAATGTATATCTTCAGTTCGTTTGGGTTAACTTTCCTGAATGTGCTTGTACGGAAAAAACTCAGATTTCAAGTTCTTGCTGCCACTTCCAAAATCCTTCTGCCACCATCTAAAGGGTCACCTCATTCTTCTCCCTTAGCAATGCCAAGACAGCAAACTTCATCACAGTTTCCTAGAAATGCTGTCCTGTCCACCTCTAGTGGGAACAAGGTCTTTCCCTCTTTCTGTCTTTCCTTCTAATGAAAAAAATTCCTCTCCTCGCCCCAGGACAGGACGGTGGTACTGAGCGGGTGCAAGACCCCTCTCCAGAGCATGTCGGGTTCAGAACCGCTTCGGTAAATCAAGGATGCTGATAAATCCTCATCTTTGTGTTCAATTAAGAGGCAAAACCAGACAGATCTGTCCGAGCAACAGGGCCACCTGCACGGCTTTATCCTCCTCCAGCTGATAAATTCCAGCTGCACTCCCCCATGAGACCCAGTGCATTTAGGAATAGCCACTGGAACTGATTAGGATAAAGACTAAAAAAGTCTAAGAAAACAAGTTTGAGGATTTTAAGCCAGCCACCTGTCAGTTCAGCAGGATTTCTGCTGCCAGGTACAAGATGTTCCCCTCTGCAGCGAACACGCTCACCCGGAACGGCGACAGCGCTGACGGAGAGGTCCAAGCGCGACTGAGCACCATCGCTCGGACGCACGGGACCAGAGAACAAGCGACTGTCGTGCGGGTGTACCGAATTCTAACCAAGGGCAAGCAAAGCCCCTTTAAACACACCTAAGACGCGTGAATTCCACTCGAGCTCTCCGTTGTTTCAACAGAAGGTTTCCTGGCAGGACCGAAAGGTTAGCAAGTCATTACCACATCATCCTACAGTGTTCCTACAGCGATTTCCTCCCATCTTACTGCCAATGAAGGGTTTGAGTCCTTCACCAATGCCCCAAAGCTCGACAGAAATACCTTCCTAAGGAACATCCCAACTGCAAACCTGTGGCTGGACTTCTCCAAGATCTGCCCAAACGTACATTCCCAGCTTCACCGGATCTACCCGACTGCAACCAGACCCTCAAGAGGAACCTGAGCAGACCTCAGCTATGTTGGGTGACAACCCAGCGTTTTGCTCCATAAAAATTCACTTATTTGCTTTCTGGAAGGAGCATTTCCACGCTCCTGTGTCCAGTTCACCACCCACCATAGCTCCTGCCGTATTTTTTGGGCACGGTGGAGAAATAAAGCAGCAAGCTTTCAGACACCAAAGCTCTGCTCTGGGAGGCCAACAGGAATCAAACCCCACAGGACCCAAGTGCTTTTTGTCCGACGGTCCTCCAGATACCATAAGATTATTTCGTAAGTGATGAGATTAAACCAAAAAAACCCCAAAAAACTCATCCCCAAAGCTCCCACGTCTTTTATTGGCATGGGATTCTGCTCATCTTCATCCTCTAGCTTCTCCAGGCTCAAGGAGAGCTAGTAACCCTTAAAACTAGAGGAAGAAATGAGAAAGTGGCCCTAAAACACACTAAAATTGAATGTAAAACTAATAAAATACTTTATCAGCTATGATCAAAGCTGGCACGAGGCTTTAAAAATGTTTAGTGGAAAAGTTGGACGGGATATCCCTACGCGGGACCAGAAAGGTCATTTGAAATCCTCAGGTCAAGTACTCAGCTGGAAACGTCCCCGTTTCTTCAGGGAAATGCAGATAATTAAAGAATGGGTTGTTTTGAGAAGTTCCATTATGTATTTACTGGAATTCATACTGGAGGCTGTGTTATATGGAAAATATTTGCCTATACTGGGTACTGGTGTATTCGTCTGTTTTCTTGAATGTTCAGACTCACAAGTGCTGAGCAAACCGAGCAAATGAAAGCTTCCCCTTATTTGTGTTGGAACAAGGGAATTATTTTCAGAATTTAAAGCTGCTTGCAAACATTTAAAATTAGTAGCAAGAATTCCAATGAATATACAGAGAAAGCATAAAACCATGCTAACCCCATGGCTGGGGTTAACCCGTTAACGGGACATTTTGAACCCCCACGTGCAATTCCAGCCGGGTAAAGCTGCTGCACCCCAAAAATCAGCTACAAAAATAAGAAGAAACAGAAATCATTTAAAATTCATACATTTCAGAGTTGCTAATGCCCCAAACTCAAAGTTCCTCTTTAATTCTTTGGTTATGACTAGTTTATGTTTCTTTTGCCCATGCAGTGTGGTCCAAATATAGGCACCCTCCCTCCCCTGCTTCCTCCAGCTGCTCAGCACAGCTGGGCAAAGGATGGAGAAAAAAAAAAAGGGTCAGATCCCAATCCAGGAGGATGCTCAGTGCGAGCAGACCCAGGTGCTTGCGAAAAGGTGTCCTGCAGAGCCGAACAGAACTTTATTATTGAGATTTCCATTTACATTTTCATTTTGAACACGCCACGCAGCTGCTGCAAAGTCAGAGACCAAAGCAAATATATCCCGCGTCTCGATGGGACAGGCTCACAAGAGACGCCCCAAAGTCCCCGAGTTCATTAGCAGCAAGATCTATAAATCCCAGNAGGACAGCGATGGGATGGAGCCTGCCGAGACTCCCAAATTACAGATCCTATATAATTTTTGTTGACCTAAACTACAAAGCCTTCCAGACCTTTTTATACCCCATGAGCCTTGGAGACAGGCTGCTGGTTCGGCTATTCAAATACAACCTTCTCAGCAAAAGAAATCCCACGCAGATCCGCAACGACGGAAGCAAAGGTTTAGCTCCCGAGAGGTGCCAGCAGCCACTGCGGCAACGGTCAGCTGCCGAGGTGGGAAACGCAGCCACGGGGATGCTTCTGGAGGACTGGGGAGCTGGAGACGTACCAACTACTCTGTGAGCTGTAGTTTGGATTTATTATAATGCATCGTTCTCCTAACACGCATTAATGGATGCATATTCTCACTGTAATATTAAAGCACCTACAAATCCCAGCCCTAACACGGTGCAAGCAGCAATAAAACGATAAAGAGCTTTTATGTCAGCCAAAAATGCTAAGCTGTACATTTTCAAGTTTTTAATTGCTAAACTGCAAAATACATACTGGCTTCCTTGTTAGTAACGGCATCGTTCTAAGTGGGCTATTACCGCACCAGCGTCACTTCCGCGGGAGCTTAACTTTCCAGGGTCAAAACCCAAGAGTGTCCCTATAAGATAGAAAACAGTTTTTATGAAAAATGTCAGCTCAAAACACCCTTGACACTAGCAAAACTGTGGCCGAGTTACAGAATTTCAGCATTCCCGGCTCCTTGCTAAGGAAGCGTCGGAAGCACACAGAATGTCACATCACTCCACTATCCGAGCGCTAAAGACACCAGCCCCCTCGAAATCCAGAAACCAGCACCTTCGAGTGGATGAAGTTAAAAGAAGCATTGCCTAACTGAAAGGCTTTGTGCCTGCGATGTAAAGCAGAAAGTCAGTCCCTGTATGGACAATAGCTTGTATCAGCAAAGCAGAAGGCAATTCAACTCCACTGTCATCAAGATGTCACCCCACAGGCACGAGAGCCCAGCCAGCCGTGGAGCCTGTCCTCTCACACGTGCCTGGATCTTCTGATCCCACCGAGCCACGTTTAACAGCTCCTCCTGAATCAAACGCAATGGATTTGTTGATTCTTAGAAGCGGAATTCATTTGGAAACTTAAACAGAGAACAACCCAGCGCCGTTTCCCCACCGGCAGGGCACGGGGAAGGCAAAACCCCGCGGTGCGGCTCCCTGCCGCAGCTTGGAGCGGGTGCCAGAAAGCTTCTGATAAAGAGGAACTAGGCAAAGGGAGGAAGGGAGTGGGAAATGGCACCCATGGAGCCCAACCGGCCACCCAAACCCCCTCCTGCGCCCTCCACGCTCCCCGGGCTGCGGGACGGTGGATGGGGTGACACTCGCCAGCCCCATGGGGACAGGCTGCAGGCACGGCGCTTCACCAGGAGTTTTTACGAAGCTGCTATGAGAGCGGTCTCCTGGCTTTTCAAACCCATCTTTTGTCTCCGTTTGTCCCCAGTGTGAAGCTCCTTGGGGGGGTCTTTGAGACCCTCCGCAGCAGCAGCGAACGGTTCACCCAGAACTCCCTCCCTCCGGGGGGGTTTCACGCACAGGGCAGTTTCCATTGCTGCAAACTTGAAGTCCAGTGAAATTTTTTTTATTTCAACTCGGTAACTTCAAGCAAATCTTTCCAGACGTGCTTCAGAAGAGTNAAATGGCACCCATGGAGCCCAACCGGCCACCCAAACCCCCTCCTGCACCCTCCAGGCTCCCCGGGCTGCGGGACGGCGGATGGGGTGACACTTGCCAGCCCCATGGGGACAGGCTGCAGGCACGGCGCTTCGCTGGGAGTTTTTACGAAGCTGCTATGAGAGCGGTCTCCTGGCTTTTCAAACCCATCTTTTGTCTCCGTTTGTCCCCAGTGTGAAGCTCCTTGGGGGGGTCTTGGAGACCCTCCGCAGCAGCAGCGAACGGTTCACCCAGAACTCCCTCCCTCCGGGGGGGTTTCACGCACAGGGCAGTTTCCATTGCTGCAAACTTGAAGTCCAGTGAAATTTTTTTTATTTCAACTCGGTAACTTCAAGCAAATCTTTCCAGACGTGCTTCAGAAGAGTCTTTGCTTCCCAGTGCAGAACCAAACCGTGGTTTACTTATCTTTTTTTTATCAGTTTACTTACTGATCCGGTATTTGCAAAAATAAACCTTTAAACTCCAAAAGAGCAGATGCCCCTGACACGACACCTGATACTCCTCCGATCATCCTTCACACCAGCTTGCAAATCTCGTGACGGGTCATTTGGGAAGGGAGCTCCAGCTCGCTGCACACGCTGGAAAATCCTAGGACCAGCCCCACATCGCTCGCGATCACGAAGCCAAGACGTTTGGCCAGCACAAGGTGCGGTAGTTTTCCACTAGAAAGAGAAGCTACGCAAATTTGGGCAATGCCTTTCAGGAAGAAAATTAAAAGGAGGCTCAATTCCTCGGAGAAATAATTAAAGTATTGTCACTCGGTGTTGAGTTTGCTCTGATCGCTGTAAAGCGGGCGAGTGTTTGGCCGTAGGAGAGCCTGGCTGCGGCAGAGACCAGTTTATCCATCAAACCGATTCCTTCCCAAGAGCCAGGACAACCAAACGACTTTGTGCAATCCCTATTCCTGAATTTCTGCAGCAGCACAAAAACAGGAACTGACTCTATGAACGGCACCGAGACGGACACAGAACTGTTCTGTAATGAATACGGACAAACCCACCGTCTGAAACGGCTGCGAGAGATGCTGCAAGGACGCAAGGGTCTGTCTCCAAAGAAAACTCAAGCTTTGTTTTCGCAGAGAACGGCCCTGGACTTCAGCGGCCACTGAAGAGTCAAACCTTCCTGTCCCCGGAGAAGGGCTCACCCGGGAGGGGACAGGTTCCTGCAGGGAGAGACACTGCAAGGGGAGAACAAGCCCCAGGGACAGACGCAGGCATAGCCTCGTTCGTTTGAAGAGCTGCTCCACTTCTGTTCTGAACACCATTTATTTTTTCCCAATGGCCAGTCGCTCACTGGATCCCATCACTGCCACTTCCAAGACATCCAGCACCACTGGACCCCCAGGGTCCCAGTTACCCCAGAGGCAGGGACGCATCTCCAGCACCCATGGGACATCAGCCCCACTTGGGAATCCAGGTTCGGAGACCGCGGGCACATTTCCCAACGGTGCAGCACTCCTATTTTTATTTTCATGTTTTTTTATCTTGGCTTTTCCGGGGAGCTGAGGGACACCTACTCATTAAGCTGCAGCAAGAGAGGCAATAACCATAAAGTCTCCACTCTTCATGCCTGACACCAGACTGCCACGAGAGCTTCACGGGTGATTATCTGCGGTGCGATCATCCCAAACTCCCACCAATTTCACTGCTAGGACGGGGCTACTTGGTGAGCTGTCAGAAGACCAAAGGCACACTCCCACAATTCCTAAAGGAAAGGCTCTTTTTTGGGGAAAAAAAGACCCTTTGCATCCCCAGGCAGCTTTCAGTGTCTAGTACAACTGTTCAAAGAGGTCTGGTAATCAATTAAAAATGTCTCTAATGAAAAATTATCACCACACTGAACATCACGCCCATTTTTTAGTGCAAAAACCCAGGAGGTCTCCTTCACGCCAGCTTAAAACCCGAGTAGTTTTGATACAATTACCGCATCTGCCGGAAAAGGAAATTCCATTTTTGTGCTGTTGGATTTTCGGCATCTGTTACCCGTTACAAAAGGGTGTTCCAGACCCTCCCTGGAACCGAGACCCAGTAGCTCTCAAAGCTATTTTTATTTTCTTATCAAACCTGTCCATTCACCTTTCTCTCAGGGTCTCGCCCTGCTCTCTTCAGCCCAGACAGAGATCCCAGTGTCCCTTCCCTTTCCCACCAGCACACGAGAAACCACCAACATTCTGCACCGATGGTCACTTTTGTCACTGTTTTTCTGTAACTCAGGGTAAAAGCAACAGAAGGTAAAACCAGGAAAGCACAGAACAAGTTGAAACGACATTTCCCAAAGCGCTCGTTCAAAGATAACGCTGTGCTGGCAAACTGATCGCAGAAATTGAAGCAAACACCTAGAGATAAGTTCCAGTGCTCCGTCACTTGTAAGCAATTGGAGTCTAGGGAAAAATTATTTTATGTTAAATTAACACAGCCCAAAGCCCACCTGTTTTAAAAAATAACAACCCTACAGCCACTTGCTTATATGGGATGAAAAAAAAAATGTTTTTAATAAAAAAATTAAGTTGGAATTTAAGTTTGCTCACACGGCCTGAACGTACCCTTTCTTGCAGAGCAGCGCCGCGCGCCTTCCAGCACGGCTCAATCCGTTCGCAGCCACAGCCACCACGCCGCACCGTGAAGATAGCGCAGAAAAAGTGGAAGGTAAATATCAGTGTATCTAAAGTGCAGGTAAAGGAAAGCAAAGGCTCTCAGGTTTGTTTTGGGAACACGGGGCTTTGCTTCGAAACAGTTAATGCTATTCCACAAAGAAATTTCCTGTTCTGCCTCCGTTCGCTGGAAATACTAATAAGCGTAATAATTATTAAATATCCTCTTAAGGGACATTCAGCAGGACGGCTTCAGCATCTGTCCGTGTTCGCGTTACGAGACAATTCAGAGAGCCCCGAGTCTGGCGAGAATCCCATTAAGACATCCATGCTCAGAATTCCCTGGGTAATCGTCTCTTGCATGCAACACTGCTTGTTTTTGCAGCAGAATTTTATTGTAGCTATCAGATGATCGTTTTAAATTGGGAAAGGGCTGGGAAAAAAAAAACTGGCAGAAGGAAACTGAATAATCCAAAATTCCCAACTCTGCTAAAGGTGAAGTTCTGGTTTTCCCTAAAGGCTTCACTTAAACAGTTTTATGAGCCAAGAATCATTAAGGGGTTTTAGATTTTCTCAGATTAATATTTTAAAAGCCGTTCCTCTAGTACAAGACACCTTGAATGAAGGCTTCTGTGCTTCCTCGGGAAGAAGAGGGAGGTTTGCTGACCGTTTACCAGATGCTGGAGATGTGGCCACCTCTCAAAGGAAACCAAAAAGCTTGTGAAAATGCCGAGGAAAACAATTTCAGTCACAGAAATCACTTGGCTTGCCATCGTCTACCTTCAAAAAGGCACTTTTCACCAATCGGCCTTTCTGAAGCAACACAAGCAAGACCGCCTTCGGTCCGGTTTGACACTGAAGTCGGGTCTGTGAACACGAGGATGGAGGCACGTTCGGTCCGACTTCCCAAAAAGGATCACGGCAACTCCCCAGTATTTCTATTCCTGACCCTTCCCACCCTCGATGGGCTCAAACTCAAAACACGGACACAACTAACAACGATCATCTCAAGAAGCTTCACTGAAAAGATCCAGAATCAGCGACTAAGAGGGAAGACCAAGATTTGTTTCCCCAGTTCTGCAGGATGAGACTTCCCTAGTTCTGCTGCTCAGAGCTGAACACCCACCATGAACGCTCACCTCCTCCCTGGCCGGTTACGTTCTGTTTAAATGCTCCTCCTGTTTCAAACATCACTCCTTATTCTGCCACATTCCCCTCCTGACCTGCGTGTGGGTCAGCAATCGAAGCTGGAGAGGGCTTGTACCACTGCAGCGGAGACGGAGCAACTCCCCTTTAGTTCTCACCTTGCTACATCAACATAACACAAAGGTCTGGGAGCCAAGCATCTTCCAAGTCAGCCACAAAAATCATCATTCGAAGCAAGACACAAGAGGTAATGTTGGTTTGGTTTTTTTTTTCTGAACTGTTATGTTACAAAAGCAGCTTACAGACAACTCTGCATCTGGCTGGTCTTCACCTGCACTGTACAAAATCCACAGCTATCGGAAGAAAGTGTTTCCCAGATTAATATAGAAAATTGTGTCATGATAGCACATCTTAAATAACAATTCCTCATCCCCACCATAAATCAAGAAAGTTTCCATAGCTGCCTAGAACACCCAGGCTCTTCCACCCGAGGCCGTGCGGTGGAAGTGATGGAAAGCGACTGCGGCACCAGATTTAGAGCCAAGGCTTGTTCCACCCGCCCTCCGCCAGCAGCTCTCCTTCTGTGACCTTATCCAAAGCGCTTCACCCCTGCATTGAAACTCCTCCATCTGCGCTAAGATTTCCCGGGTGGTACAGGGAGGCACAGCCACTTCCCGCAGGATTTACTGAAGATGTTTCAGGTCTGTAAGCACGAGCTGGACGGCACTGGAGCCTCCACAACCAGGGTGCCCAGCCCAGCGATGCTCAGACCCTAGACGAGCTTCACACGAAAGAATAAAACTGAGTGTATTAAGAACAGCTTAATAAAGCAACTTGCCATTCTGGAAAACTTCTCCGAGATGACAGCTCAGGCAGAACCGAAAAACCACAACCCTTAAGCTATACTGAAAAGTCAGAATTCATTTAAATACCACTTAGGCGAGAATGCCCAAGAATTCCAATATTGCCAGCTAGCTCCAAGTCTGTCTGAAAGAAAGGGGTGAGGATACTCTGAAATTACACCAGGTGGATTTCACCGAACGCCGAGGCGCTCAGACTTCAAGCACCATTCCAATAATAGTCTTATAAAAACACTGAATGGGTCCAGTCAGCTAGAACTCTGTTAAAAATAAATATTTTAAATTATTTCCAACATATCCACTTTACTGTGTTCCTCGCCAATCGACGGGTTTCCAATTACTTGATTTTTCTTTTTTTTAAAAGCTATTTTTCTTTCACCCGTAAGGTTAAAAAGCCCCTCAGACAGAAAGAGAAGCTGGTTAATTACAGGTAGAAAACTGGCTGCAGACAAACTGCCAGCAAACGTACAGTTAGAGAGAGCATGTGGAAAAAAAATCTGTCAGTTTGGCATCTTCGGCATGATATCTAACAAAGAGATAATTCACCTTTTCAGACCCAATCAAGGTAACGTTGCTTTTAGAGCTGAGATGTTATTTTGAGATGTTTCACCAGCTCGGTGTCAGGCTGCTCGTGCAGAGCAAGACGAGACATTTATTATGTTCCAATTAAAGCAAGCCATGAAACACCGAGCAACGCTGGGTTACAACTTATAAAACAGGAATAGTGAAATAGCAGAAGCTGACAGTCGTTTCTGACCTAGTTTTAACTGGAGAACAGTCAAAGAGCCGAAAAGACCGAGGCGAGGCTGAAGGTGCTGAAATTCCAGTACTGGAGCTGGACGTGCTGGGGAGCAGGATGAGAGCGAAAGCCCTCAGACATTCAAACTACCGAGGAGGCTCCCCAGAGAACAAGGAACTGAAGGTTCAAGAGCTTTAGTTCGATGTCAAGTGACATCCTGGGGAGGAGGGACGGGAGGGTTTACGCAAGAGCTGGATGAAGCACCAAAGGCGAGGCGACGCGGGACCTCCTCGCCGACCTGCTGAATGGTGGCTGTGGGGCAGAGGGAAGGCAAGGCTGGGAGGAGACCACCTACAGCTCCGAAACACAGGAAGAAATCGTTCTGAAACAGCACGTGTGTATTGGGGAAGATATTTTAGTTGCTTTTCTTCTGAGAATGCCAATGTGCTGTCAAACACCTGCGCTCGTTTGCATAACGAGAGAAAAATTAAAACTCCGTTACGCAAGTGAACTGCGAGAACCGGGGTACCGGGGGTTACCGAGAGATGGAGGGGGTTTGGTGCAAGAAGGAAGAGCGAGCCCATCCCAGCAAGCTGTCCACGTGTCTCCCTCCTGCTCCTCTCTATTCTGCTGCTCCGGAGGCGAATATATTTCCACGAGGCAGCTCCACGCTGGTTTTAAGCCTCATTAAGTAGCAGTATGTTGCTGGCCTGACATGTCAGATTTTTAAATGACCTTTGTACCAAGAACAGCGTTACCAAGCTGCTAAGAACAAGAAAAAAAAAATAAAAAAGTTGGTTTCCATGATTAGGGGAGATACGTTCTGGCTGTTTGCATTTATTTCAGTTCAAAAAAACCCACCTGTCAGTAAACCAAGCCATAAAAAAAAAAAGTAATCAGAGAGCAATTCTCTTTGAAGGGCAGCTGTGACGGCATCGGCACTGTTGGCCATTCTTAGCGTCGTACTTATCGCACAAGGTAAACAGGAGGGACCATCAGTTAATGAACAACACAACCCTAAGGCTGAATTTTAAAGAGTGTTTTCTCCACTGCAGTCTTTTAATGAAAATACAGCCAATTCTAACTCACCGAATTTGCTTACGAAAGTCTGATTTATTTTAGGACACATTAAGACATCAGGGCTGATTCACTCACCTATGCGCTCATAAGATGGCTTAAACGTGCTGCTGAACCATCCCTGTAATCCTTATCTTCCACACAGCTTTGCTACTTTTCTTGCAAGAGCAAAATATAGAAAGGCAATTTCGAGATCAGATTGACTAACTTGTTCAACCATCCCAGAACAAATCTCACCCAACACACACACACTGCTGAGCCCAGGAAAACAAGCCTGGACCAGTTTTCTCCTTGTGCCCAACTTTATCCTATTGACACTTGCAGGGAAGTGTAATTACTAGTCTGCCCAAGTTCTTCTTAAAACAATCTTCAGCCATTCCTCACGGAGCCGGAGCCAGTCCTGCTGGAGAGGCTGCGATAAACCACAGCCAGCAGAGCCTGGATCCTACAGGAATCCCAGAGAAATCCAACCACCAGCACCCCGGGAGCCAGACCAACTTCAGAAGCTAACGCGAGATGCTCAGACACGGCTTCTTTTGGCTTTCAAGAAAAACAGAGATGCTCCAACCAGGATGCTGGAAACACAACCCAACAGAAATTCGGTGTTCAACGGAGGTGTCACTGACATCTCCTACCATCACGGGGGAGCTGGCGATAAAATCATCACAAATGCCAGGTTTTTCCTATCAACTGAGAGAAGCTGCCCACAAAAAAATCCAAGACAACCCCACTGGATTTTCTACCGTGTTAGAACCTCTGCGTGTCACATACCCTCCACTAACACAGCACTGCCAACAGCCTCCTCGCAAACACCGTCTTCCTGCGGCGCTTGCTTGCTCCAAAAGCGAAGGCAGCTGCCTGGAGAAGCCACTGAGAGTTGAACGAGGTACTCCCTTTCCTTGGGCGAGCAGCACAGAACCCGCACTGTTTCAGCTACGTCTTTATTTGCACTGCCAGGCTGGTTGGTAACAAACCTGCTCCAAAAATAAAGCGACAAACAGTAAAAGAAAGAACATACTCTTCTACACTGGCAGAAAAAAAAAAATTCTACCTTCACACACAAGGAAAAAAAAAAAGTCAGATGTTTCTTTGCTCCCCGCAAGGACACCTGTGGAAGTTCAGGTTACACCAAATTCCAAAAATGAACAGGAAAAAATTTCAGATAAGAAGAGTAAAAACATACCACCTCTGCTGACTAACCAGAGACTGACCACAGGGCTGCAAACAGCCTCCCTGGGTCCAAGCCCAAAAGCCCCGAGAGATTTCGGACGTGAAGACAGAGAATCTCTCTTGCCCGACAGAGCGGAGGCAGCTCGTCTAATTCCTCCATGCAAACGAGGCGGTGCGGCCACCGAGCCGGCACTTAATTGTCTGACCAGAATTTTTGCTCTAAATATAACAATCCGTGCGAGTTCTAGCTGGCTGAAAGGTTTTGCCTCCTCAACCGAGCCCACCTGAGGTTAGAATAAGAGTGTGTTTCTTCCTGCTGTCAGCGTCCATAAATTTCGTCTTAATGACAAGTAAAAGGCCTTTACAGGGAGTTAAAGGGCCCTAATTGTACCCCAGAGCTCAAACTTGCAGCAAGAAGCAGGCGGCACCTCCATTAGCGACAATGACTGCAGAGAGTCAGCAGGAAGGTCACGGAAACACGCCTGACTCCATACCATCCAACCTTCTAGGTAACAAATCCCCTTTTTTTTTTTCCCCTTCATGTTAAGAAACCCAAAAAGAAAGCGTTCTGTGTTTTAACGCGGTGATAACTACTTTATCCATTTGAATGCATTAAGAACAAAGTGCTCAAACAATTCACAAACCATTTCAGGATCACGCCTCTAGAAAAATGTTTGCAATGGGTTTTAATCACCGCGACGTTCCACGTCAAGTGCGTATTTCCAACGGATCCGAGATATCCCATTTACGTTCCTACAGGTTAAATATGTTTTACTTTCTCCATTACTACCTCCCCCTTTCCCATTTCCCCATTTCTAAAGATTAAACAAAAAGCCGCTTCCTGAGCAAAGCTGCGTGTTTCCGGACTCTCCATTAGCACTGGTCCGCTCCCAGACTCCAGGCTGGGCAAACTGGTTTATTAACGATACAATTGCTCGGCTGCTTCGTTCTCCTTTGGAAAACCACACTCGATTTCTGGAAGAAAGACAAGGATTAGCAGCCATCCGTGACACGTGTCAGGCCATTGCTGAGGTGCACAGGAGCCAGGAGATTTCGGAAACCGCACAGGAGCCATCCTCACCTCTCCAACAGCAGCAGGGAACATGGACCCCACTAGGGCAGGAAGAATGTCAGAGCTTAGAGCAGGAAAAAGCAAATGGGAAAAGTACCAGCAACTTCCCTACCAAAAAATCCTGACCATGAAGGGCCCATATATATATATTTTTTTTTTTAATTTAGTATCTATTGAGAGAGAAGGAAGCAGAGCTGTGGGCAGGACCATCACGCTCCCATCAAAACACGGCTGCCCTGGCAAGCAGGCAGAGGGGAAACAGAGAGCAAGGTCACCGTCGCAGGTGTCACCGAAAGCACTTTTCAGAAGAAATTGGTCAGCAGAGCTCCCACGCACTTCTTAGGAGCCTATTTATGGGAGCAGAAGTTGTTCTTAATTCTGTGAGAAGCAGCAGCAGGTCACGATCCGGCTGAACACCCCTGGAAGTGTGAACAGGTGCCATCAGTATTTTCAAAAAAAATCTATTTTGATGACATAGGAACTATCGTTTCAGAGCAAAGTCCTGCTCGGCCGGGTCTGGCATCAGCAGCACGCACATCAGAGGCTGCTGGAGGAAGCGAGGCTGCTCCGCTCTCCAACCTGCGTCACCTTCTTCCCGGCTCCAGCATTTTACAGCAGTTTCATTCTGAATCACGAGTTTACGCCTTCGTTTTGGGGCAGCGTGCTGAAGCCCCACAAGTCAGGGAGTTAATGAGTTGCCACCACCTAATCAGCCCGGCCACACCACACCTCCGGCAAGTGTCAGACGCACAGGGAACAACTTCAAAGGCCCAGCAGACCTTCCTCTCTCCCTGTGAGCAAGGGCTGCTCCCTTCCCCAGCCTCCCGATGGCAAGGTGAGCCCAGCGAGAGCCGACTGACTTGCCTTATATGGCTTCCGAGGCACAATTTCCGCTTGCCCAAGCTCAGGCAGGGTGGAAAAATTTGCTTCCTTGCTACTCCGCCCATCCTGGGCTCTGAAAAAGCATCCACCGAAATCCTGGATCTGAACGGATGGAAGAATTTACACCAATGTTTGCACGGAGCTCAGCTCCCTGGAAGAGGTAAAGCCGCGGCTTTGGCAACGCGCTGGTCAAACACCGGGGGAGAAACAGGAGCCGGAGAGCCGATGCACCGGCAGGGATGCAGAGAAGCTGTAACCACAGCTTTTATTCTTTACATACCATAGAACCGATTTCTCTCGCTATTCAGATGCGCTCAAGCCTTTTAAACTCCAGGGCAGCCAGCTTTACAAGCTAATTATGAGTTGGGAACATTATTTCCTTTCACCAATTTATCCATAATATACTTTACTATACACCAGGAACCTTGTTTTCTCAATCAAATGCATCAGCTGAGGTTCACACTCTCTTTTCTGCACAAATCCGGACCTCCTCTGGCAGTCACCGTTAACGTGACTGACGCCCGTCCTACCTTCTGGTCACAGTCAGGTTAACGTCACCAAGGTCCTTGTCATTATAAACTTCTCTGAGCATCACAGAGGAACTCTCAGGCTTACCAAAGAACCCTCCTGTCCACAGAACGTAAACACAGTCACGTCCACAGTCCTGAATATCTGCAAGAAAGCTCAAAATGAAGCACAGCGGATGCACTCAGTTCAAAGGCTGCTTCACTCACAACTCATCCTCTTCCTTTGGGGACCATCAAGTTTTGTAGTTTCTAAAAAAGCGTGTGTATTCCCTTTTCTAGCCCTGACTGCCCTACAGCAGATTTTTCTCAGTGCAAGAAGCAGGGAGAGATGGATCTCCAGCCATCAGTGGTTTGTCTTTGCTGGTCACCAAATGGCAGAACCCGGCTTGTCCGCACACAGAATCTCTCAGAAGAGAGAAAAATGGTGGCAAAGGAGCTTAAAAAAAAACCTTAAGTTCTTCCAATTCCTTTGTTCCCTTCTTTTTGGGGACTGGGAAAGACAGAAACACAGCCCGTTTGATTTTCTCATAGAAACCAGGAGCCAAAAACAACTGAAACGAGCGCCGGAGCTGGAAAGGTACAACAAAACTCACACAAACATAAAGTCTAGACACTGAAATGTGGAAATATGATTCAAATAACCACAACTGGCACATAACGTATTGATTGCAGCCCATCACAGAACAAGCCCTCAGTGGGTAAGAACATAGAAGAAAGATTAAATTAGCGCCTTCCACCTCGGTTTTAGAAAATATGGATCCTTTGGGCACAGCGATATGGCTCGAGCTAGCACTTCTTCCGTCCTGCTGGGCTTTTTGCTAAGCTTTCAAGCAACACGTCTGCTCTTGCTAAAGAATGACAATTAGCTTCAATTATCCTTGCAGCATGGATCCTGTACGAACAGAACTGCCACGGGTGTCAGGTGGCCGCTCTTATCGACGGGCAGCCTATCAGCTAAACCACACGGAGCTCAAAATATTTGAGCCAACTAGTCGAGAGGATGTTTGTACTGATTAAATCTAAATACTACAAAGGTTTAGGTGACTGGCTGTTTTTAGGAAGTTTCACAGCACTTGTTAACCCCCATCACGTGCGGGCACAAACCTCAAGTCTGCAGCTGGAATTAAACCCAGCGGCGTGATGTGGAACAGGGACGAAGCCAGGAGCACAGCTCAAGCCTCTGCTCACAGTGCTATGCACAGATCATCCTTTAAGGTGCTGGATCCGGCCTTTTCCCAGCCATAACCTGCTTTCCTGCAGAGCAGCACAGCCCAGGACCATGCCCAGAGCCTCCCTGGATGGTTGCAGGTTCTGCAAAGAGCGGTGGCAGCTGGCCTGAAGATACTCTGAAGAAAAAGTAAAACATTTTGGTTTTCCATGAACGCCTCAGGCTGAAGTATTGTAAAAACAAAAGCCAAGAAAAGTTCTGCTGCGCAGGGGGGAGAGCAGAGGGTTAACAGCACTCAGACGGTACCAGATCAGGGAAGATTCAAGGTGGGTGGAGGTTGGCAGCTCAGGAAAGTCCTGCTTGCAAGCAGTGACCTCTTTTTGAGTTAAACAAATGCTGGTTTCTTTAAATTAAAAAAGGCACTAGTCCAATGTAAAGAAAGGAGAGACCAAGCGCACGGAGCGGTGTTTTTTCTGCCTTTTCGCTGGAGCGATGCAGAGAGGATTGGGTTTTGGAAGCCTGCTTTCCCACTGCAGCAGCGGTACACACCGCCGCTCTGCAAACCGACCGCTCAGGGGTTTATCAGGCTCTTTATTATATAAATTCTTGGGGAAAAAAAAAGTCAAAAGGCAATACTAGGTTACCATGGAGTGCAGAAGTTGCTTTATGGACATGGGATGTTTCTAAGCAACGCAGGAGCTACTACAGAAAACTCTTCTTATCAGCAAATCCAAGCTCCTTTCCTGGATAATGCATCTAGGTCAAGCTACGGCACGTTGAACGCAGAAGCCTAGTTTTGGTGATGTCTCCTCTGTATCCACCCTGGGTAAAATATTAGCACAGTTCAGGTTATCAGGCTTTTTTGTTTCATTAGCATGAAG
Source organism: Syrrhaptes paradoxus (assembly GCA_013400615.1). Taxonomy (NCBI): domain Eukaryota; kingdom Metazoa; phylum Chordata; class Aves; order Pterocliformes; family Pteroclidae; genus Syrrhaptes; species Syrrhaptes paradoxus. The sequence continues at coordinate 57,312 of VZTO01019379.1, read as the reverse complement.
TTGACTCCAGATAATGGTTTCTCCAGAAACAACATTAACCTTCATTATTCAGAGGTAACTTGATCTCAACCTTCCTGACGTTATCACGCCCAGCTGATGACCACTTTCCTCCCTCAGCTTCTCCTCTCACTTCCCAAAATCCAAATAAAACTATTACACGACCGTGTTTGCAAACGAGGGTATTCAGCGCAGGATTCCCAACACACAGCATCTCTTCAAAGTCCACCCAAGCCCGTGCAGCCACTCCATCCATTCAAATGCATTCTCTCGTGCATTAGCAGCAAAATCACTAAGTCAGCCAAAATGTATTCTTCTCCCATGGCTTAGCTGGCACAAATTAGTGCAAGAGTGACGCACGCAGTCTGTCCCTTCCCATTTTTCAACATGCACAAACACCAGGGATTTGGAGACGCTTCACAAGTTTATGCTCACAAGCTACAGGCAGAGCTTAAATTGTTTAGGAGATAACGCGGTCATTTACTAACGAGACCTCAAATGCTTTTTCAAACAAAACTTCCCCTCCCTCCCCAGTCATAAAGGCTCTTCTGCTCTCCCAACAGAGTCGGCACTATGCAAGTGAACTATTTCAACAGTCACCAGCCCTCTGCCAAGCAGCACGATGACAAAAACCAACTCAACAGGACAGAGCACTTCAGACGGGTTCAGAAAAAAAAAACAAACCCTGATGGTGGAGGATCACCCGTAGACTCTGGGAGCCGATGGGCTCAGGGCGAGCGCAGGAGCCGCTCGAGACAGGACTTGCCGCAGCACACGCAGAGGTCACAGCTTTCTTTCCTCCCTTTGCTGCTGCTTCAGTTGAATAAGAACCCAACTACAGAACATGCTGAGAAGGAGCGAGGGTTTAGTCTTGCTGGGTGAATACAATCGCCAGGATCCAGCTGCTAGAGCCATTGAGACGGGGGCCAAAACACTCCACTTGTGTATCTTAAAAACCCAAACCCACCAGCCTCATAAAAATAATCTAAAGGGTTAATCCTCAAGCTTGCTTCCCCCAGTATTGCTAGAGAGCAAGAAGTTATTAATGCCCAAATTCGACTTCTCTGATTAACGGTGTTGTATGATTTGCTGATAAAAAGCAGATCACATTTGAGGAAAAAAACCCAAAAAGCAGCATTGTTGGTCACAAGGATTCTGTCACAAACTTTCTATTTTCCCTTGGCACGTCACCAATTAGACCTACTGCTTTAGTCTGCTACCACTAGGATAAAAAAAAAGCATAATGGGTTTATAATTTGCCACCGAATCCCATAGCAACTGTACGTCACTTTCGATGTAAATTACAGACAATTCTTTCCCATGCAATTTCCAAACTATAGAGATGAATCTCTAATTTGAGCAAATCCAAATGGTATATGGTTGAGAGAAAGAGAGAGAAAAAGCTACCCTAAATAATTGAAAGGAAACTGCCCCGGGCCAAAAAGCATTCCTCCTGCACAATGTTAAAACGTCTCTTTGTCCCCTTCCTTGGGCTGGGAGGTGCCACATTCAGGTCAGCAGTCAGATCGTTTAGCAGGAGTTTAGCAGTTCGGTATGTGCTGCATATCCTGTCCCATTTCTGCTGATGGCGAGGAGATGTACGTGTACAATGAGCTTCCTCTGCAGCCAGCCTCCTCTGATTCATTCAGTCATGTCACCAACTCATGTTCCCGATGTCGTAAGAGCTTCAATTTTGACGGACTACAGCAGCAGCGAATTAACAGGACAGGAAAAAACAGGTTACAGGAAAGGAAGAATGATGCAAAAAGCTTTAAGATAATTCAATGAATTCTGACTCGAAAGCTGGATTGTTCTTCTCGTCCCGACACCTGCAAGCAGCGCTCAATTCCCCAGCCAGCATGAATACGCATTACCCTGAAGACCCTGTAATGACAGCAAGAGCCTTCATTTTGTATTTCGTGCTTTAAACACAGCGAGATGAAGGCATCTGCAACAGCCTGCTCTAAAAGCAAAGTCTGGAAAAGTTCTTTCAATAAGCGGCGACTCCAAGGAGTCAGTTTAACCCCAGCCTTTGGGAAATCACTTCTGTCACGGGCGGTTTAAGAAGAGCACACAAGGCACTGGGAAGCCGCGTCCGTCAGACCGCGGTTCCGAAATTCAGTTTGGCTCATAGAGCACAGGGGCAATGTGCTTCGGTTATCTCGGCTCAGCCCCCAATAAATATTTGTGCACCTGCCAAAGTTCACCCGTGAACCAACCCGTGGCTTCAGTTCAAACCACTCCGCGGAGCAGAGGCAGAGGTAGGAGGGGAGCAGGAGGCTCTGCTCAGCTGCTGCACCACGCGCTGGGCAAAGCCAGGGATGCTGAGACCCTCTCGACATCCTCCTAAAATCACATCCTCCTAAAATCACCAGGCTGCCATGAAAGCTGGGACCAGGGCTGGCAGGTGAGCTGAGCCCAGCCTCCGGCAGCTATGGCTGGGTCAACACGAAAGAGAAACAGGTGTGACAGCACTCACGTTGCTCGTTATCAAAAGCTGATCCATCGCTCAAGCTCACCAGTACCGCTGCTCAAGCTACAGAGAGAGTTTTTAAATAAAAGTGGGAATTTCCCAACTTTCACAGGTGAAGGGTTCCAGGAACAGCCCCAAGGCTGTTTTCAGGCCATGGGCACTGACACCCTAACAGCACGAGGGGACACACCTACTGCCAAGGGACCCTCGGGTCTGCCAGGCGGAATTTAAATCATGCCTTGAGGTTTCAGACCCAGAAACCCCCACGATGCTGCTAAAAAACGGGTGTGAAAAGCAAAGGCTGAGCGCCACGGATGGAGACGTAGCTAGGTGTATTTGGTGAGGACAGACGCAACATCCCATCATCCAGAGTGGGGGACAGGGTCCAGGAGAAAGAATGAACGAGGAAAATCAGGCAGGGGCACACGAGTCCCCTTGTACCCGGACACAGGCAGCCAGAGAGCTGCAGGATGACACGAAGCGAGGGGGAAGAGTCATACCCTGCTTTTTTTTGGGGGGGTGGGATGGTCTAAACAGAGCCTGGACGCACACCCGAAGGGAAGGCAGAAAGCAGCAGGCTAAGATAGAATGACACTCCTTGGAGAACCAAGAGTTGTTCGAGGTGAACGCACCAGAGCGGCTCCATTTCATCAGCGGACAAACTGACTCGGGACATTTTCCACTGCTCAGCCTCCGGCCGCGGAGCTCAGCGCTCGCGGTTTCACAACTGCGTGGAAGCAGTTTCAGGGGCAGCAAGTTTCACAAGGAGCAGATGGGCGACATCCTAATGTGTCCCCTTTGAAGCTGGTGTTATTTTTAAGACTCGTATTTCTTTCAGGTGAGCTACAGGAGAAATAAATCATTTTACAGCCCGCAAGGAGCCGGCAGCCCCCTGATCTGGATCTCTTCAACAGCAGCTCCGCGTTCTCCGCACCTGACCCAGCAGCACCCTGCTGAGACACGGGGTTGGGCACCACCGTGCAGACCTGCAGCTGTTTTCTTCCCCAGGACACGGAGGATTCAGCAGAGACCCAAGGAGGAGAGTCTCCAGAAGCCAAAATATCATTTCTCCACAGTCCTGCTGCCTGATGCGCACACGGTGCAGCTCCACACCAAGAAGGCAACTGCTCTGGCACGAGGGACACTAAAAACAAATGGCAGCTCGCCCAGCTGGGTGATCATTTTTGGATTATGTAATCCCAATACATTATTATTAGACCAAGAACAAACTCCAGCAAGCAACTGAAGACATTACCCTGCGCGTTCTGGCAAAGAGACAGAGACTTGTCGCAGAAATCGCATCGAGGCGCTATCCGGGTGCATAAAACAGGTCAGACTGCACGCATGTCGGACTGCAGGTAACACAAACAAGAGGATTGGATTCCAGGCCGTGATACATATTACACAACGCTGTCGTCAGTTATACCACGCTGAAAACCAAACCCAGCAGAAGAAGCTTTAGCAAATTTTTTCCATTTACCTACTGCAGACCAAAATTAAATCAGAGCCTAGACCGGACAAACACACGCTCCGAAGGTGTGTTATAACGTCGCTTCTTGGCATCGCCCAGCCGAGCGTTTCGGATGAAGCAGAGACGTCCAACAAGCTGGGGAAACTGTTTATAGAACAAATGCAGAATGAGCATATGTGTTTAATAGCCCACTAATTGTTGCGTTATTCACTGTACAAACAAGGCAGCTCTTCTGCCCTTATCCTTTCCTGCCCAGTTAATCACCAGTAGCCTTTGACTATTTCTCTTTTGGGTGGCGGTGAAGGAAGCGAAGTTCATTAGTGGCCGGTGGCCACCAAACAATCTAGACACCAGACTTCATTTAGAACATAAACACCACTATTCATGTGCGACACGGGCTCCGAATACCTTCCCAAAATATTTAACACAGCTGCCTGTAGCCTTCCTACTCTCCCTCCCCCAAAATAAAAGGCTTTCCTAATATATAGGAAAGCTTTTTTAAAATTATTTTTTTCTTTCCTTTTCAGAGGAAACAAGCTAATATCTCACTCTATCCAAGGCACTTATTGCTACTGACTTCGCATAATGCTGATAAACACTCATTAAAATAAAAGTTGATAAACCCTGGTACAGTAATTACCTTCGTCCTCATACAGAGATTGCCCAAGTCAGTGATGTGATGTAACCAACACCCAAAATTAAAAATAGTGTTGTGACAACATATGGTTTATCCTACAGAAGCTGGCAGGCAGGACGCTCCTAATGACAAACGGGTTAGGTTCCCAGCTTCCCCAGCTCCCTGGCAAGGTGAGGGGACAGACACGCTGCTCTTCGCAGGATCAGAGGCGGAAAGAAAAAATATAAATAAATAAAATTATAATAAAAAGGACAGCTTTTAACCCGTCCCCGGTCCATCCTCACGACAGATGCCAAGCGTTGCCGCTGTTCTTTATTTACGTGACTAAGAAGCTCTCCGGATGCGTTTCAAGGAAATATCACGGAAAAGACAATCTGGAAATTTCAAAATACAGCCCCAGCCTCAACCCACCCCCCCGCGGGGAGCACCGGGCTGGGAGGGGGACACAAACCGGGCACCCCGGGGAGGGGGGCAGCGAGGAGGGGACCCCCCACCCCCCATTCGGGATGGCAGCACCGGGGATGGACCCTCCCCGCCCCCCCGGGACACGTCCCCGGGGTGAGAGCGGCCCCCCCGGGCCCACGTCACGCACACCGGGGGGGGGGGGGGGGCACCGCACCCTCTCACCGGGCTGGGGGGGGACACCGACGTCCCTCACCCCCCCCCAGCCATCTACCGGGGACTGATGGCGGCTCCCAGTCACCCACCGGGAGACCCCCCCCCCAACCCCAGCATCTACGGGGGGGCACCGAGACCTCGGCTTCCAGGTCCCCCAGTCACCCACCGCGGGGGGGGGACACTGGAGTCCCCCCAACAGGTACCAGGGTGGGGGGGGTACCCCGACACCTCCCGGGGCCCCCTTAAGGCTCTTACCGGGGGATCGCGACCCCTCCCCGGTCACATACCGGGGGGGGCTCCTCACACCAAAGGGGGGGTACCCCCGGGGCCTTACTGCGGGGCACAGCGGGACCCCCCATCCCCAGTCGCTCCCACAGACGGGGGGGGGGCCGGGACCCCCCACATCCCCTCAGCCTCTCATGGGGGGGGGGGGGCTTCACACCAACCCCCCCCGCCATGTCCCCGGTCATCCACCGGGGTCCACACACCCCGCAGCAGCAGGGCCGGGCCCCCCCTCCCATCCTGTGAGGAGGCGTCTCCCCCCCCCCCAACCGCCACCGGTACCAACCCCCCCGGTGCCGCCCGCGGGGCTCCGGCCAGGGCCTCGTGGCGGCCGCCCGCCCTCCGCGGGGGCCATACCCGCCGCCCCCCGGCCGCCAGCCCTTACCTTACAGGCCTGGTAGCTCTCGAAGGCGCGTAGGGCGCTCTCCGTGAGCTTGACGTGGAAGACGGAGACGCGGGTGCCGCGGCCGAGGCGGCCGCAGGACAGCCCGTACCCGCGCTCCGCCTGCAGCGCCGCCATCTTGGGACCGTCTCCCCCTCCGCGCCTGGGCCGCCGGGGCCTCCCGCCGCTGCCACGCCCCCTTTATGCATTATTCATGAGCCGTCCCACCCGACGCTCCTCTTAGCCCCGCCCACCCCGGGGTGCCTGTTGCTGGGGCGAGGAAGGTGGGCAGCGCGTGTTCTTATTGGTCAGATCCCACCGGTTGCCGCGTTGGATTGGGAGATAGGAAGAGAAGGCGGGGATATGCAAATGAAAGCTGCGGGGCATGACGGGGAGGGTGGTTTGGTGCAGCCCTCCAGCGCTGGAGGACCCCGGGGAGGGGGCGGCGGGCGGGCATCCCCCAGCCCCCGGTATAACCCCCCCCGGCACGGCCCGCGGCTCTGGGTGGGGGTTCCCCCACGCGGGTTCCCCCCCCAGGCAGGGTCTGCAGGCTCAGGCCTCCCCCTGGGCATCCCACCCCCCAGGCAGGGCCCATAGGTCCCAGATCCCCCCCAGCAGAGCCCGGGGCACCCAGGGGTGCAGCTCTGGGACCCCCCCAGAACCCTGCAACCCAGCCCTGGGGGCCGCTCCTTCCTGCCCCAGCTGCGGCAGAAGTGTGTGGGGTCTGTAAAAATTCCCCCTTTCCCCCCAAAAATTAAACAGCCCCTCCTCCAGCCATGTGCATGGGGAAATGGGGGGGGGACAGGTGAGAGGAGCACCCCCAGCCCTCGCTGGCAACACTAGAGGCCTCGTTGGGAAGGAATTGTCCTTTATTTGGGAGGTTCACAGTCAGTTTGGGGCAGGAGGACAGTGCTACAAGCCCCCCCGTCATGAGCAGAGCTGAGATGGGGCAGCGGGGGGCCCTGGGGACACCCCCCAGGCTGGAGAGAGCTGCAGGGCAAAGAGGGACCCCCGAGAGCTCGGACCTACATGAGACAGCCGGGAGAGCAGGGCTCCGTCGCTCCCCTCCCGTCGCAGGTTTCTTTGGCTTCCTTTGGCCATTGCACGCTCTGGGGAACTGCCGAGGAGGGGAGCGGGTGCCTGCGGGAGGGCTGAGCCCCCAGGAACCCCCCAGGACACAGGAATCTCGCTGCACGTGCCCCTGGGCACATCCACACCGCTTCTCTTCCCCCAGCTGGGCCAGCCGCAGAAACCACAGTGCCCCTTCATACCCACGCGGCTTCCTTCCACGTGCTTCCCCCTGCCCATCTCGCCACGTCAGCAGGACCGCGGCGCCCGCCGGGGTCACCGGGCTGGGGACAGCCGTGACATACAGGTCTGCAGGAGCTCCCGATCCCCTCGACACGCTCGGGGCTGAGCTCAGGGTTCTCCGCTGTGCCCCCAGCTCCGTCCTGCCTGCAGCGTGAAGAATACGGGGGAACGTCGGGAGGGGGATCTGGCACCTCTGGCAGAGAAAGCATCTGGATTGCTGCAGCTGCGAGTCCGTGGGGAGGGGTCGGCACAGCCCCAGGGAAGCCCCTTGGCAGGAGAGAGGCACATCCCGGCCCTGTGCCGTGGGGCCACCCCACCACCATCCTCAGTTCCTCGCTGCGATGACCACGGACAAGGCCACGCCGCCGAGCGCGATGGCTGTCGCACCGAAGAGCCACTTCCAGGGGATGGACTGAGGAGGAGAGAGCGGCGAGGTGAGGGGACGCGTGCTGCGGCACAGCCCTGCCCGCGCTGGCACGGGGCCGCAGGGCAGCGCCAAGCTCCCGGCGCACATCGCAGATAACACAGCCCAAAAAGGCAAGTGCTGCGTCGGCTCTGCCCGGCGCGTCCACGGGGACAACGCGTGCGGCCGGCAGCCCAGCTGACAGCGCTTTCCACCGGCGCAGCAGCTGGGAGCAAAGTCCGGAGCCTCCAGCTGGCATCGCTGGGCCCCGTCGGACAGAGCCAGGAGCACAGCCACGGCTCTCGGGGTTTTCCTGGCAAAGCTGCCGGAACACCGGCCCCCAGCGCCCGGCAGCCTGGCTGTCCTGACACAGCCCACCCTGCGGGTCACATCAGTGTCCCCCCAACCTGGGAGCAGGACTGCGTTGATCCCCAGGGACCTGGGGGACATTAACACATCCCCTGTGTCCACCCCAATGCTCCACACCCCAGGGGTGACCCCCACCCGCTCTGCCACCCCCCAGGAAGGTCAGGACCAGTCCTTACCCAGGGCAGCTTGTCTTTGCACTTCCCCGGGGCGCTGGCAGCGCTGGGATTCCCCAGCATCTTCCTGTACATCTCCGTCTCCACGTTCTTCTGGTCCGCGTGCTTCTTCACCAGCTTGGAGAGCTCGGCGTGGATGGTCTGGGGAGGAGAGCACGGTGCCGCGGTTATCGGCCCTGCACCGTCCCTGCGGGGACCGCAGTGCCACCACCGGCAGGTCCCATCACCCCAGGGCTGTGCAAGAGCTTTATGGGACAGCTCAGAACCAGCCGGGGGGCTGATGGCCTGATCCTGCCCCACTCCCCTGCACCGAGGGGCTGCCCCAGGCTGGCAGCAGACACCCAGGCTGGGTGTCCCGTGGCTCTGGGTGTCCCTCTGTCCCTCCTGGCCACCCAAACCGTTCCCCGCCTGGCAGCGGGGAGCAGAGCCCAGGGCTGATGCCAGACATGAGGAAAAGGATTTTATCCTTTAATCAAGACGGAAAAGTGTCTGCCTTGGGGACAGAGCTCGAGCTCTCCCACTTTTTCTGTCTGGAAGCAGGCTGGGAAAGCAGGCTTCAACTCAGCCCGGCGTGAAGCGGGATTGCAGCAAGACCTGCGAGCATGTCGGTACCTGCCCGGCTGTGCCGAGCAGCAGCGATGGCTGGGCTGCAGAAGGGAGCTCTGCATTCTGCACGGAGCTCGCAGGCTCCCAAAAAGCAGCAAGAAGCACCGGTGAGCCCAGCATGGCAGCACCCACGGTGGCAGGAAGGACATCGTGGTGGCACAGCCGTCCGGTGCCGCAGCCGTGCTGTGCCCTCTGCTGGGGATGTCACACTCCAGGCGGCTCCGACACCTCCCTGCACTGCCACCGGCACTGCCACCGGCGACCACACCGGCTCCAGCCAACGTCACCTCGCCCAGAGCCTGGCCAGGACTCCACCAGCCCACGCCACGCTCGGCAACACCGCCTCGAACGTGAGGCTTTGGGCATCTGGAGGGTGCAAAGCAGCAAAGCGGCTGCAGGCAGCCCCGAGAGCACCAGGGCTGGCACGCCGGTGTAGGAGAAACATCGGCGTCCCATCCTGCTCCCAGAACGCACGTTTCCAAGGGGTCAGGGAAGGGACCCCAGCAGCTGATGGGCTGCAAGAGCTGAAAGGTGCTGACAGCCCCAGAGAACCAGGTTTCCTCATCCGAGGCAGGTGGAGCCAAGTATTTCTCGAGTCTGTTTTCACCACTGGTAGCCTTAGCCCGTGACTCACCGACGCGTGTTTCACGTCTGGAGTGGCACCGCCACTTCCCCGGGAGTCCCGGCAGCCAACCGGAGAGGCCAGTAATTTGCTGTACTTGTGGTTTCACTGGTAACGTCACTGCCGGGCATTTTGATTTTTCACCCCTCTCCAATTAAAAGCTTCATCTGAATGAGCTGGCAAGCAGCCGCCCTGCCGCCAGTGGCGTTGCACGCTCCCTGCATCGCTTGTGCTGCTCAGTCACCACAGCTCACACCCCAACTTTGCCGGGAAGCGAAGGGTCTGAGATCCTGCTCATCTCTCTCCACCAGAGATCTCAGATCACGAGCTCTGTGGGCTGTTGAGCACCTGCTTTCAGTGCCCCATCCTACCCGTGACCTTCAGGCACCAGATCACAACACAAATCGTGATGGTCTGGTGACATTTCCAGAAAAGAAGCAGATAAAGCCACAGACCCAGCGCAGGACTAAAACCCACCCATAGAACCAAGTCCCTGACCTTGACCCTGCCCAGAGGCACCCCTCTGCCTCTCCCCCAGCTCGCCAGGCTCGTTCCTGCTGGGGCCATTTCCTGGCACTGCCTTTGATTCCTCCCGAGGCTCCAGTCCTGCAGCTGATCATTAACCGACAGGAAATTCCTGACCCAGAGCTTGCCCTGGCCCCAGCCCTGGACTGAGGTTTGGGCAGCTCCCGCCACCCGGTGAATCACGCTCCGGGCTGCTGAGCGAGTCCATGGGGACTCGGCTCTGCTCCACTTCCTGCAGCCGTGAGCCGCTGGAGCCACCCCGGAGCAGCCGGGACCGTACAGGCAGGATCACTGGAGCAGGGACGGGTTGGCAGCGAGTCCTGCCGCCACAAGGACCAAAGGGCAAAGAGGGAATCTCGCAACACAGAGATAAGGGACCCACCGGCCCAGCCAAGCTCAGAGATTGCACCACGGAGCACATCACCCCACGGCTGCCCACGCCCCAGCGGCTATTTCCAGTTTCCCTTCATGGAGGAAGCTGGGAACAGCTGTGGAGGGGTCTCAGCCTTCCACAGGGGACACCAAGGTCACAGCGAAAAGGAGAGAGCCCTGCGGACACGCAGCTCAGTGTGATTGCTAGAGGCAGAGGCAGCCGCGTACCTTGTTCGAAGGCTCCAGCTTCAACGCCGCCTTTAAGATGGGAATGGCTTCTCTGTACTCGCCCTGCTGAGCCAGGACCTGGAGGGCGAGACACAGATTGAGCAGGACGGCAGAGGTCTGTCCCTCATCCCTGCCCTCCGTCACACCGTGGGGAAGGGACAGCGGTGGCTGCCACAAACCCAGCCTCACCTTGCCCTTTCGGAACAGAGCCTTGATGTTCCCCGGCTGGTGCTCCAGGACGAGGTTACAGGACTTCAGGGCCGCCTCGTAATGGTCCAATTTAAGCTGAGAGGCTGCCAGGTTGTTGAGACATTTCACCTTCACGTCCAGCAGCTCAGCCTCCTCCTCCGGGCTGAAGTCAACTGCAAAGACCCCAAAGCCAGGTTACAGCGGGAAGGGACCCCAGGTGGCCCTCGCCTGGGTGGGGAGCAGGTACCTTTCGAGCTGGACCCAATGATCTTGAGGGCGATGTCGTAGGAGTTGATGGCCAGCACGTAATCTGCCTGCTGATAGAAGAAGTTGCCGCGCTCCCGCTTGCGGTTGGCCAGCTCTATCTTCTCCTTCCCGCCGAGCAGCTCCAGGTCTGGCGCATCCCGAGCCGCCAGCAGCTCCACCTCCAGGGTGAGGGCTGCGTTGGGTGGGATGTCCGGGCTCCTGCACAGAGGAGGGCACAAAGCCAGGGCACTGTTACCACTGCTGCCAGTTCCACCAGCCACTGGGCCATGTAGATTTAGCACTGTGGCCCAGAAATCAGAGCCATGGATGCTTCCCAGGACAGGGTGTGAAGCAGATCATTTCCCCCAGGCAGGACACGCTTGCATGTGGCAAGCAAACCGAGTCTCCCTGCTCGTGGAAGCTGTGGCTTGCTGCTGTCACCAGGAGCACTGGGCACAGCTTTCACAGCCCAGCTTGGGGCCATCCTGCTCCACCCTGCACCCTCCCCACTCACCTGCCCTGAGCGCCGTAGCAGTACTTTGCGTCTGACACGATCAAAGCCGTCTCCCCGAGTTCCAGCAGCTGAACACACAGGTCCAGAGCCTACAGAGAACAAGGTTGTGGGGAGGGAGCATGAGCAAGGGCAGCCAGGCTGCTTCTGACCTACAAATGGGGATATCACTGAGCCCAAACCACCCCCATGCCCCCTGAGGCAAGGTCCTGTTCCACAGGGGGAAAAACGGCAGCGATAAAGCCAAGGAAGCTTTCCCCCAGCCCTGACCTGCAAGACGTCGCAGTCCCCCAGCGTGAAGGTGAGGGCAGGGTTCTCCTCCACCACACTGCCGTCCTCCAGCGTGGCCTTCAGGCGGATGGTCACATCCTGGCCCTTACGGGGACGAGTGTCCACCCCCTGGCCCGGCACCACCGTCTTCTTCTTGAGCAAGCCGCTGCCTGGGCAAGGAGAAGCCAGAGATGCGTCAGCCCAAGGCCGGGAAGGAGAACCCTCGCTCCCACTGCCCCGCTCTGCCTCTTGGCCGGCCTTCATGGCACGGGGAGCACCAGCAGAGCCGCGGTGAGGCACGAGCAGCCCCACGAGCCCAGCATCCCCCTCCCCAGCCTCTCACCCAACACATCCAGCCACTCCGGGGGGTCCTCAGCCGCCTCCCCCCCACCCTGCTCGGGGTGCTGGGGGTCCTCCCGCGGTGGGGCCGGGGGCCTGCCCACATCCTCCAGCGGGGGCAGCTCACTCAGGTCCTCCTCTTCCTCCTCCTCTTCTTCCAGGACCTCGAAATCCTCCGCCGTGTCCAGCTGAGCGGCGTCAGCCATCGGTGCCGGCTCAGTGCCGGTGCCTGCCCGGCCCGGGGAACCGCTCCCCGGTTCCTCCCCGCTGGAGGCCATCACGGCGGAGCAACCTGGAGAGAGAACGGGGGTCAGGCCTGTGCTTACCGGAGAGAACGCGGCCGCCAGCCCCCCCCAGCCCGGACAGCGCCGGGACCCGGGACCCCGGGGGAGGGGGGGGGGAGTGCGGCTCGGGCAGCGGAGACCCCGGTAGCCCCGGGGAGGGAACGGGCCCCGCGTGGGACAGACGCGGTACCGGGAGGGGCCGCCCCCCGCCGCCACGTGCTGTCCCCCCGCCCGCGGGGCCCCACGTCACCGTCACGCGCCGGGACTCCCCCTACCCACGGCCGCCGCCGCGCGCCCCCCGCCGCTCCCACCTGCCCCGCGAACCCGCGGCCGCCGGCCCCGCCCACACCGCTCCTATTGGGCCGGCCCCGCCCACAACGCTTCCTATTGGGCTGTCCCCGCCCACCGCGCTGACGCTATTGGGTGGTGAGAACGCTCGTCAGCCAAGCGGCGGAGGAGGCTTAGCGCCGTCTTAAAGGGGCCGCCGCGGGGTGGAGGGGGGGGGCGGGGACCGGACCGGACCGGACCAGGCGGTGTCCGCCGCTGGGGCCCGTGTGTGCCCGGGGTGCCGTGCGGGGGTCTCGGCACTGCGGAGGCCCTGTGATCCTTGGGGGGGTCTCGGCCCTCTCCCTCCGCCAGCCGCCATTACTTCCGGCTTGGCGTCGTGACGCAAGGACGCGCTGACACCGCGGGGTCGCGCTCGACGTGACCCCACACCCGGAAGCGAGGTGCGGCGGCCGGTGCTGCCCTCGGTGCCGCTCCCGCTCCCGTCATGTGAAGCGGCGGAACGGGCCCCCCCAGGTGTGCGGGCGCTGCCGGCGGGAGTCCCCGGGGTCACCGGGAGTGGTCTAGGCTCCGCGTTCCCCCGAGGGAGCCCGGTACCGGGGGGTTGGTTACCGGGGGGCGGCGAGCGGGCAGCGGGACCCCGTTACCGGCCTTGGGTGCGTGTGGGGCCGCCCCGGGACCAGGCACGGTGGCGGGGAGTGGGGTAGCTCCGGTACCGGCAGCAGGGCAGGGCGGAGTGGTCCCTGTTACCGGGAACGAGGCGGGGGGGCTGTCTCCGTTACCGGTCCCGGGGGCACGGGAGGCTCCCGCCCCCCGGCTGAGCCCCCCTTCGCGGTCCCGCAGGCCGCGATGGAGCCCACGGCCTCGCAGGTGTTCTGCGGGCGGGTGCTGGGCATGGTCAACGCCGAGGACGTCAACGCCATCATCCTCGCCCAGAAAAACATGTGAGTCCCGGGGGAACCGGCGCGTGGGGACCCCGGTACCGGGAGCTGCCTGGGATCTTTGCCGAGCTCCGTCCGCTTCCCCCGTGTAGGTTGGATCGATTTGAGAAAACCAACGAGATGCTCCTCAACTTCAACAACCTCTCCAGCGTCCGCATGCAGCAGATGAACGAGCGGTTCCTCCACCACACCAAGACGCTGGTGGAAATGAAGAAGGATCTGGACAGCATCTTCCGGAGGATCCGGTGGGCACCGGGAACCGGAACGGCGCTGCCGGCGGGGAGGGAGCAGCGCGGAGAGCGTAGGGTGGCTCGTCAGGGTCTAGGTGGGACGCGGGGCTGTTAAAACGGGATGTAAGCAGGTGCTTGGGATGGTCTCGGAAGTAAAAATAGTTGGGAAATGTGTGGCCAAGCGATGCGTGGAGGCAGCGGGAGAGGAGCTGCGGGGACTTGGAGAAACTTCGGGTGTCTGGAGGGGGGGTGACAGGAGTGCTCGCAGGGCTGGGGAGGGAGCTCCTCGTCCTGAGGAACCCCGTGGGATTCGGCCGGGCAGCTCAGCTCCAGATCCATCAGCGTCCCCATGGACTCAGCTCGCTCTCTTCTCCCACAGGACGCTGAAAGGGAAGCTGGCCAAGCAGTACCCGGAGGCTTTCAGCAGTGAGTGGTTCCCTCCGACACGCGGATTTTCCATCAGTTTTCTTCCCATGCGAAGAGTCCCTTTTCCTAAGAACACGTGAGGTGACTCTCGGGAGTTGGGAGCGGCTGATGAGACATCCAGGCATGCGCCAGCCTGGAAAAGCTTCTTGATTATATTAACTGCTGTTGCAAAAATTTGCAAATGGCTCCTAATTTGTGCAGCATCCTTTTTTTTATTGATGACTGCTGCAAGCAGACAAAATTTTGAATTTGAAATTAGCAAATCGTTCTGCTGGGGCATCTCTCGTACCTGGTGTTGCACCATCTCACGTGGCCGCAGAAACAAAACTTAACGTTTGCGTCTTCCCTTCCAGACATCCACGAATCTCCCATCCTAGAAGATGACGACGATTTCGACCCCGTCCCGAAAAGCACGACGACGACCATCGCTACCTCTGAGCAGAGCACGGAGTCCTGCGACACCAGCCCTGACATCATCTCCCCCACCACGAGTCAGGATTTTGAGGATTTATCCCAAGGCCAGTACGATTTACCGGCTGTGAACGGACAGAGTCTCACAGATGAAGACACGGCCAACGACCTGGACTAGGTGTGCGGGTCCTGCGCCGCTCTTGAAGAACTTTCTACCTTGTATTTATATTTGTGTGTTCCTTTATTTTTGGGAAGAGGGAAGCAAAAGCTGAGAGAAGCGATGGCTGAACGATGAAGGGTGCCCTTCTGCCTCTAAACTGCCGCCGTAGTGTAAACCCCGCGACTCGCTTTGGGGTAAACAAGTAAAACGTGGGTTTGAAGCGCTTCTTGTCCTTTCTCATTTCTGCAGAGCCGCAAAACCCCGCCTTCGGTGCAAACTTTGGCACGGAAAAGCCAGTTTGGGGCCTGGGTTCTTTTTTTTTCCCTCAAGGAATAGTCTTTGAGGTTCACATCTGTGCCTTCGAGCTCTCGGGCTTCTCTGTGGGGCTGAAGGACTCACGCTGGCTGCCCCCACACAGCTGCTGTTTCCCGCCTGTGGGAAGAGCCCGAGCTGGCTTTCCCTTTGGTTCTCAGGTCCTCACACCCGCTCCNGGCATGGCGGCGGTGGGGGCCGGGGAGGGGGGAACGGGGATACCGGGGCCTGTCCTCAGGGCCTGGCCGGTGCTGACGGGGCCGCCGCTCTCCGCAGGCGCGACCGGTGCCAAGATGCAGATCTTCGTGAAGACGCTGACAGGGAAAACCATCACCCTCGAGGTAGAGCCCAACGATACCATCGAGAATGTCAAAGCCAAGATCCAGGATAAAGAAGGTACCGGTGGGACCGGAGAGGGGGGAGCTACGGGGACGCCCCCGCCTGTCCCGGTACCGTGGGTGTCCCCCTGCCGCTATCGCCGCCCTCCACCGCCGTGCTTTCTCTCCCCCAGGAATCCCCCCCGACCAGCAGCGACTGATCTTCGCGGGCAAGCAGCTGGAGGATGGCCGCACCCTGGCAGACTACAACATCCAGAAAGGTGCCCTGGCCGCATCCGAGGCTTTTTTTGGGGGGGTTTTTCTTTNAGGAATAATCTTTGAGGTTCACATCTGTGCCTTCGAGCTCTCCGGCTTCTCTGTGGGGCTGAAGGACTCACGCAGCTGCTGTTTCCCGCCTGTGGGAAGAGCCCGAGCTGGCTTTCCCTTTGGTTCTCAGGTCCTCACACCCGCTCCGGGCAGCCGGTTCCCTCCCTGCCCCCTCAGGGTGTTCCCTGCCCCTCAGGGTGATGGGTGAGGGGCCGAGGGGAGTGTGTGGGGCTGGAGGGGGGCGGTTGGGGCCGGTCCCGGGCCCCTGTGAGGCCTTGACAGGCCCCGGCGCTGGCAGGAGCCTCCTGCGCCTGCGCACTGCGACTGAAGGGGAGGAAAAGGGGCGGGGCGCGCTGCGGCGCCGGATGTGACGCAAGCAGGCGGGTTCCGGTTCCGGTCGCCATTTTTCCTCAGCAGCGAGGCGGAGGGTGCGGGCGGTGTGGTTCCTCCGCGGGGCCGGGACTGGGGCCGCGATCGGGATCCCGGGGTGGGAACAAGGGGATCGGGGGTCGTGTCCCTACTTTGGGGGGCGGGCATGGCGGCGGTGGGGGCCGGGGAGGGGGGAACGGGGATACCGGGGCCTGTCCTCAGGGCCTGGCCGGTGCTGACGGGGCCGCCGCTCTCCGCAGGCGCGACCGGTGCCAAGATGCAGATCTTCGTGAAGACGCTGACAGGGAAAACCATCACCCTCGAGGTAGAGCCCAACGATACCATCGAGAATGTCAAAGCCAAGATCCAGGATAAAGAAGGTACCGGTGGGACCGGAGAGGGGGGAGCTACGGGGACGCCCCCGCCTGTCCCGGTACCGTGGGTGTCCCCCTGCCGCTGTCGCCGCCCTCCACCGCCGTGCTTTCTCTCCCCCAGGAATCCCCCCCGACCAGCAGCGACTGATCTTCGCGGGCAAGCAGCTGGAGGATGGCCGCACCCTGGCAGACTACAACATCCAGAAAGGTGCCCTGGCCGCATCCGAGGCTTTTTTTGGGGGGGTTTTTCTTTTTTGGGGTGGTTTTTCTTTTTTGGGGTGTTGTTTTTTTTTTTTTTTTTGGATGGGGTGTACCTGATGCTCCCCGGCAGCTCCTGGCCCCGCCGTGATGCTCGTCTCTCATTTCAGAGTCCACCCTGCACCTGGTGCTGCGCCTGCGGGGGGGTATCATCGAGCCCTCCCTCCGCCAGCTGGCCCAGAAGTACAACTGTGACAAAATGATCTGCCGCAAGTACGTCCCTGCGCTCTGGGGACCCTCATCCCTCCTCCCGTGCCCCTTCCTCGGGGAAGCGGAGCTTTACTGACGCGTTTTCCCCCCTCCCCAGGTGCTATGCCCGCCTGCACCCCCGGGCCGTCAACTGCCGCAAGAAGAAGTGCGGCCACACCAACAACCTGCGCCCCAAGAAGAAGGTGAAGTAGAGCGGGAGCACCCTGCCTGCGCCCCTCAATAAAGCATCGCAGCGCTCAACCCGCTCCCCTTCGTCTTGGGTTTTTTTTTCCCCCAAAATCCGCGTGGTTTTCAATAAAAGCCCCCCGGGGTAGGGGGTGTGCTCTGGAGCAGTGTGGGGCTGGGGGGGGAATGGGAACTGGGGC
>VZTO01019379.1:0-18122 GCA_013400615.1 Syrrhaptes paradoxus | reverse complement strand
CGGGGCAAAGCCAAGGGGCAGCACGTGGACCCCCCCCAGCCGGAGCACGACTTCCTGGGCTGCATGGCCAAGTAGGTGCAGGGGGGCTGCGCGGGGGTCCTGGGAGGGGTCCCTGGATCAGCTGGAGCAGATGCTCCCCCCTCCCCAAATTTCCCAGCCCATGCCCCGCCATAAATTGGTCCTTTTTCTTTGGCGGGGGGCGGTGGGGTGCTCCAGGCGCTCTGGCCTTCCTCGCTGGATCCTGGCCGCCTGCCTCTTCCTCTCCATCATGGTGATGCTGTGGCTGAGCTGCGCCAGCCTGGTGACAGCCCCCGAGCAGCACGTCCGCACCCAGGTACGGGGCCAGCCAGGGGGGTCCTACGGGGGTCCCCAGCACTTGGGTGTCCCCATCGCGGCTGGGTGAGATGTGGCCAGGGGGTTTGTGGTCTCTGGCCACCGTGCTGTGTCACACGGGATGTCCCCAGCCAGCCCCATGGTGTTCCCGGTCTGGGGACAAGGGGGTCCCATCCTCAGCCCCGTGGTGTCCCTGGTCTGGGGACAAGGGGGTCCCATCCCCAGCCCCATGGTGTCCCCGGTCTGGGGACAAGGGGGTCCCATCCCCAGCCCCGTGGTGTCCCTGGTCTGGGGACAAGGGGGTCCCATCCCCAGCCCCATGGTGTCCCCGGTCTGGGGACAAGGGGGGTCCCATCCTCAGCCCCACAGTGTCCCTGGTCTGGGGACAAGGGGGTCCTGTCCCCAGCCCCGTGGTGTTTCTGGTTGGGGGACAAGGGGGTCCCATCCCCAGCCCTGTGGTGTCCCCAATCTGGGGACAAGGGGGTCGTGTCCCTGCTCTGGGGCTGCACGGTCCCCTCTGCGTCTCTTCCAGCCCCTGAGCATCAACGGGGACAAGGAGTTCCTGGAGGACCTGGATGTCCCCAGCGCCTTCCCACTGCCGCCCGTCATCGCCGTCACCCTCTGCCCCCCGCATGGTGGCGAGGACGCGGGGCCGCTGCCCCTCAAAGTCGACCTGGACAAGACCGTTCTGTAGTGCCCCCCCCTTCCCGTCACCTCCATGCCACCTCCCTGTCCCCATCCCACCGCAGCATTGTCCCCAGCCCCACTCCCCTGCCCCTCCAGCTGTCCCTATGTCCCCAGCCCCCTGGCTCTGCCTCCTTTGGGGACACGAAGGGGACCTGGGGTATGATCCGGCTCAGTCCCACTCTTGTCCCCAGGGACGGCCGCTGTGGCAAAAGCTCCCAGGAGCCGGGCAAGTGGCTCTGTCCCCTCCGTAGCCGTGCTGTGTGCCAGGATCCTGGTTCCCAACGCTTGGGAGCCAGCGGAGCATCCGTCCCTCCCGCCCGGAGCCCCCGGGGCCCCCGCAGCCCTCCGGGCATGGGTCCAGCGCCGGGCAGGAGGGAGCCGGCTGCGGTGGGGGATGGAGAGCGGCTGCGGCGTTGGGGGCTTTGGCTCGGCACATCCCCGGCCTCCCACCTTGGGCTGAGCCGCCAAGGCGCCGGCTCCGGGCCCTGGGAAACTCCCTTCCGCCGGCCGGAGCCGATTGCCTTGGGGAACCGAAACGTGGCGAATGGATTTGGCGTTGGCAGCCGGAGAGAAGAGCGGATCTTGTCGCCTCCGTGCCCACGCGAGGACCCAGCCGGCTCCTTCCCGGAGCTGCCGAGGGGCCCTGGGATGGCTCCTTCCCCTCCCTGCCCCGGGATGGGGTGAGCTGGCCCCAGTTCCGATGGGTTCCCAGGGGGACCAAGCAGGGGACGAGGCAGCGATTCCCCATCTCCTGCTCCTGGCTTGCGTCCGAGCTGGGAGCCGCCAGGATGCCTCCGTCCCGGGCTCAGCATCCCTGCGATGCCGGGAGCTGTAGCTGACGGCAGGACCTGGCCACAGCCGTGTCTCCAGGCTCGTGGCCCTTCCCGGGAAGCCTGGGGCCAGCCCTGGGGTCCCCCAGTCAAGCCGGGACCCCCTCGGCGTGGCGGGGTCCCCTCCCTCCCCTCTGCATCTCCCCCCTCCCCGCTGTTCCCCATCACTTGACGTCGTGCGTCGTTTCGTGGTTTCATTTGCACCAGCATGTGGTTCCCTGGCCCCCTGCGCCCCACGGGGACACCCCCATGCTCGGGAGGGACAGCTCGATGGCGGTGGTCCCTGCCGTCCCCACGTCCACCTAACAGCTCTGTACAGATTAACTTATTGCCGCGACCCCCCCACCCTGGGTTTTTCAGCTCGTTCCACGTGCCGGTCGCCCCCCAGCGCTGGGTAGTTTTGGGGGGCCGTGATGTGGGGGGGCTCGGGGGGGTCTCATCCCCAGCCCCACCTGGTTTTGTGCTGCTCCGTACCACTTTGACCCATGCAACATATCTGGGGTTGGGGAATGGGGCTGGGGGAGGCGGGGGGGTCTCGTGTCTGTTTTTGGGGTACACTTTGCGTTGTCACGTTTTGGCCGCTCGGCTCGGTGCAAAGCTCCGTGGAACCCGTGGTGTCATCCCTGGGGTGCACCCGTGCCGTGCTCGGGGGAGAGGGCGGCCGTGGAGCCCCCCCGGCTCCGCTCCCCAAGGGCAAACCCAGCCCCGAGCTGGGCGGAGGCGAAATAAAAGGTTTGGACCAGACCCGGGGGAGTCGGTGGCTTCGCAAGGTGCCCGGCGCTGCGGGGGAGCGGGTTTGGGGACGGCGGGAGGGCGCGGGTCCGTTCCCAGCATCACCATCCCATCTTTGCAACCTGAGCCGGGATGAAACCTCGGGAATACCGGAGAGAAACCCTCTGCTCCGGCTGTTTTCACGGACACGGGGAGATGCTCCTGCGCTGCGGGGCCGGCATCGAGAGATGCAGCATTGAGCGGAAAAGCTGCTGCGTCCCCTGGGGGGCTGGCACCAGCCCCGTGGGGTGGGTGGGCTTGGGGGGTGCGGGGAGGATGCGGGGGGGCGTGCACCCCACCACGTGCACCCGTCGGCTGCGAGGAGGAGGAGGAGGGTGAGACCCGGCAGCGGGGAGGACGGCGTGCTCACGCTCATCATCAGGCTGGGGAACGAGGGTTTTTCCCCCAAAACCCGCCCGCTGTCACCCAGGTGCCCATTTCGAGGAGGAAAAAAAGCAAAACCGGGGTCGTGCACATGCGACACGTCAGCGGCACGCGGGCTCGAGGGCCGGGACGCGCTGGCACGTGCGTTCGCCCACCTTTCCCCCCCTCCCCGGCGTGTGTTTTTCCTGGCGCGGCGCCCGCGTCCACGCCGCCGCTGAGCTCTCCCCATTGCCAAGCACGGCACGAACGCTCACGCAAGGGCCTGGAGCCTCGTTTTTAGCACTTCGGGAGCTCAGCAGGGTCCCGGCCTCGGAGCCAGCAGCTGCGCGGGGCCCCCAGGAGCCGGGGCTGGTGCTGGGCTCGGCTGCTTGGTTTATTTGGGATGCGGAGATGGGGGCTCGGAGATGCTGCCTGAGCCCCGGGATGGATGCTGGGGTGCTCAGCAGCGAAAGAAACATCTCCCAAGGGGATGCAGAGCCTGGTCTGTGGAGCACGGTCCCTGCCTGTCCCTAAATTGGGGTGTGATGTCACCCCCAGGCAGCGCGGTGATGCCGGGGGATGCTGTGCTCCGCGGGATGGGCTCCGGTCCCCCAACAGAGGGGAGAGGGATGGGAGGAGCTGGGTGGAGGATGCTCCGGGGCTGTGCAGGGCTGGCACAGGGGCAGAGCGGGTGCCACGGCCACATTGTCCCCAGGCGATGGGATTTGGGGGCTTCCCGGTGTCCTTGGCAGGCAGTGGGGTGTCTAGGGGTCCCGGGGGGGCAGAGAGATGTGGGGGGCTGGCAGGATGAGAGGGAAGGGTCAGAGATGGGAGCCCAGTGCTGGGGTGGGCACAAGCTGGTGACCCAGAGGCAAGAGCCCCCGGATGGGGTGAAGCCACCAAGTGCCCTCCAGGTGGCATGTCAGGGGTCTCCTTCCCCGGTGTTTTCCGTACGTAGCCCAGGGCATCAGCCGCTCGCCCCCAGACCCTCCGCGGTGATGGAGCAGCACTGGGTGCAAGTGGGAGCAAACTGGGAAACCCGGGATGGTGCTGCTGGGGGGGTGAGACCCCCATCTCACTGCGTCCCCCCACCACGGCGGGTGCAGAGGGAGGTGGCGAGCCACCAGATGGGTGCGGACAGCTGGCAAACCCTGCCCGCCGCGGGCAGCGGGTCCCCTCCTGGGATGGGAGCCGGGCTCCAAACCTCGGACGAGCTCCTCGCCTTTAAACTGGAGTCAGATTCCTCGCTGCTGGCGCAGGGCGCAGGAAACCATGCCCAGGAGCAGGTGAGGAGGGTCCCCACTCTAACCAGAAGGAGACGCATGAAATTAACTGGTTCCACTCCCCCCAGCAGGCAGCCGGGGTGGTTTCCATCCGACGCCTTTTTCCTTCTCGGTCCATCTTTTATTTTTTTTCATGGAAGGAAGGAAAATTCATGGTGTGTGGCCCCATCAGCCGTGGGCAAACCAGCCCGTGGTGGGATTGCACCCTCCAACCCATGGCCGGCGGCGGGGACACGGGGGACCACGAGCCCATGGTGGGTCACATCCTCACGGCGAGCATCCGCGCACCCACGCTCGCTTCCCGCCACCAATCGGCAAAAAATCACAAATCGGTAGGTGGGGACTGTTAGCCACACGAGAAGCGGCCTCAAAAAGTCGGGGGGAGGCCAGCAAGATGCCCCCGACACCTCCACCACGGACCCCCGCAGCATCGCCCCGCTCGGGAGATGCCGTCGCTCGGTCTCCGTGCTGGAGGGTTGCGGGGGTCTCGTTGGCCACCGTTGGGGTTGGTGGCCCCCCCCCGGCTGCTCTCTCCTCCCCGGTTTGTTGGGCGGCTGTTCTCACCTCCGGAAAATGCCCCCTCCTCTCTCCCCCCGCCCCAAATCTCAGCTGCCGGGAGCTGGCCGGGCTCCACCGCCGCTCGCATGCTCCAGCTGAGGAGCCGGCCACGCGGCGAATGCATTTGTGCGCGGATTTCCCTCCCCTCTCGCTGGCTGCTCCCGGCGGGGTCGTTCGCCCCCATTTCCCATGCTGACGATGACTTCGGGAGCTCTCGTGGCTCCTTGTCCCGTTTTGGGTGCCCGCAGCCCTGAGCCGCATCCTGCCGGGATGTCGCTGCTCGGGAAGAGCGCCGGGGTCCGTGGTCCAGGGATGCTCCCAAGGGCAGAGCCCAGGAGTGGGACAGCGGGGTGGGGAAGGACCCCGAGATGTCCCTGATTTGCACACACACACATCAAACCCCATTTTCATGATTTGTCACCGATTGTCCCCATTTGGGGTGGGTGTGGTGTTGGTTCACCTGGGGCTGCAGCCTTCGCCCCATCCTGCTCGCGTCCCGGGGAGATGCTGCTGGGTGCAGCCGGAGGTTTCTTCGTCTTGTCTCGTGTTGGAGGAATGAGGGTTTTTCATGAGAAAGCAAATTTGGGGGGAAACAGCAGGTTTGGGCCCCACAGGGCTTTGGAAGATGATGGAAAAAGAGCCCGGGCTCCTGTCTCAGCTGGGGAAGGGAGATTTTCTACCTGCCTCTCGCTGCCCCTGGCCCGGCTCCTGCCAGCACACGGCTGCAACCCGGCGCTGTCCCGACCAACACAGAGCTGGAAATTCAGCTCCAACCCTGCCGGCGGGAGGTCTCCATCCAGAGATGGAGTGAGGATGAGGATGTGGGGTGGGGAGTGGGGCAGGGGTCCAAAGCCAGCTCTGGCAGCACCTTCCCGACCCCCTGAGTGGGAGCTGAGCCCTTCATTGCCCATAGAAATGCTCCTTCGAGCTGCACCAGGCACCGTCCTGGAGCCTTCAACGTGGCCGTCAACGATGGAAACATCCCGGTGCTGCCAAAGTCCGGCAGCCGGGCGGGAAGGGGAACGCCGCGGCGAGGACGGCCACCCGGGAAAACACATCCGTGGGTTTCGTCTCGCCGTCCTCCTTCCTATGACCCACCCCAAAGAAGCGGAGCCACGGGTGATTCAACAACAACGAAACCAAACGAAAAACAATCTCCTCGTGCTAATGGGATTGGTTCTGTCCCTACCACGCACATTCCAGCCCGGCTTGAGGGACCGCTCGGGGCGGGGAGGGGGGGGGAAAGGGGAGGCTAACGAAGCCAAATTATTCTCCGTCTTCAAATGTCAGAGTTCAGCGCGGTGCCGCTGGCCGGTCCTGGCGCAGCTGCTGTGCCGTGGCGATGCCGTACGGAGGCGAAGCACCCTTGTCGGCAGCCGGCACGGAGCGCCTGCGCGCATCCAGCCCCGCCGCCAAGTGACATGCATTTTCCATTCCCTGGGCTTCATTACTTCTTGGAACGCAGACCTCATTCGCCGGGCCATGAGGGGCTTCGCTTCCCTCCGTGTTTATTTTCGCTGCCGTGTGTTCTTTTGCCAGGTGAGGAGAGCAGCCAAGCTGGTTGGGAAAAGCTGGGATGTATGGTTGCGGTTTGGCCGGGAGGATGGGAATCGGGCTCCCTTAAGCGCCGAGGCGGCGGCGCGGCGCAGCACCTGCTCACCTTCGGGCGCTGGAGCCATCCCGCTGGTTTCACGGGGACGACACGTGTGCTCAAGGCTGCAGCACGTGCAGACGGGATTTGCTGGATCGTGGCCTCGCCGGACAGCGCTGGGGATGGCCAACGCCTCCAGCTGGCGTCGGAGCCGGCTCCCGGGGGTGCCGCGTGTGTCAGCTCGTCCTGCCGTGCGTGGGAGTGGAAGGAGCCCAAGATTCATGAAAGAAGGTGTTCAGCCTTCCCCCAGCCAGACCCTCAGCTGTCTGCTCCCCCCGCTATAGGGCACAGCTACACCTACGTGTGTTATCCATGCCGGAAAAGGCGGCACCGTGGCTCCACAGGGTGGGAAATGCTGCCTGGGGGTGGGAGACCGACCGAAGAGCCAGGTCGGATCCATCCCAGCAGGGAGGCATGCTGCTCAGCCCGAGCGTCGTGCCGGAGCCTCGGCAGCGGCTTCTGGGTCAGTTTGGCTCTGCTGCAGGAGGCTGAGGACCTGCAGCGCTGGCCTGCGCCCCAGGATGGGTGGGAGCCTGCAGACCTCATCCTGCCTGGGGGGCTCGGGTACCACCCCGTCGCTGGGAGTCCCGCGTCCCGCAGGGCTGGTGGCCAGTCGCAGCCACGGAATTATTTGCGGCAGGAAACGGCAGAGGTGATGCTCAAGGGGGGAAGGAGAGAGCATCTCACCTTCACCAGCCTCCCAGGAGAGAGCGATGATTTTTCAAAGGGGCTAAAACATCTCTGAGCCTGAACATGACCGTGGGGAGATGCAGGGTTCCTGGGGGGGCAAAATAACCGGGAGGGAGAAGGACCAGCTCACGCGATGCTGTGCCCCATCTTCGCACGGAGAGCCCCAGCTCCGCCAGCACACGCAGACGCACCCCAGCCCGCATGCCCGACCCCTCCCCGAGCTCACACGCTTGCTGGGATTACACGGGGATTAGCAGAGAGCTCTCTGCTAGAAATCGAGAGGGAATAAAATCAGGCAGAAGCCTGGGCACCGAGAAAAGCCCCCAGCACCCTCCAGACGTGCGTGACAAGCAGGAGACGGAGCAGCGTTGGTCACTGATGCTGTGCGGAGGCAGGGAGCGAGAGGGAGGTCACTCGCAGTTTCCTCCATAACAATAGGAACTGAAGGAACCCAGAGGCTTTGTTGCGCTGGGGAAAATCTAACAAGAATTGGGGGAAAAAAAAAAAAAATCTCGTGGCAGCCAGCTGTCCGCCTCCTCCACCCGACACAAACTGCGTGGACCGATGGTGCTGCGAGCTGCGAGGGATTCCTGTTTCTGAGCGCTCGCAGGATGAAACGAAAAGGTCGGAGGAAAAGGCAGCGCTGCCAGCTCATGATTTTGTCATTAGTCTCACAGTGTTGGACGCAGATTTTAAAGCCCCAGCTGTGGGAGTCGTGGGATATGCGAGAGCTTGGCTTGCAGTAAAAGGTACATTGCTAGACCTCATGTTTTGTAGGGGGGGGTGGAAAAAAAAAGTGAAAATATGACTCAAATACATCCTGATGGCTTAAAATGAAGATCAGAAAGAAGAATGTAAATAGTTTTGAGTTTATTAATTTTTTTAAACCCAGTTAGACTTGTGATGCTAGGGGCAGAGCACCGCTCTCCACAGTAGGAAGACCAGGACTGCCTTGATATACGGTGTGCGCGGGATAAATATATTAAAGCTGTGCGAGTCGCTCAGATGCTGCGCTAACACTGGTCGTAAAAATCACCTTAGATATAAGGCAGGCTCCTTGGGGAAGGGGCTAAGTGCACTCAACAAATAATGAATAGAAATAAAAACAAATATCAAATGGCCCATAAAATCAAACAATAATGGTAACTAAAAAGTTCCTGGATTTGCTGCGAGAGATAAAATCCCATCAGCGGGATGAAATAACAAGAAATACCCCCTTTTGGTTCCTTCTCCGCATGACACAAGTCAGCACGCCTGGTCACCAGAGCAGTTATGGAATACATCTTCCTTCCAGCGACTTATAAATGCATTTTTCATGCTTTGAGAGACCTTCTGGGGTTCAATTTAACTGGGATCTGGGGAACATGTGAAAGGCATTTACGGCATACGGCACAGCCTGGTTTTTCCTGCAGGGGAAGCAGAAGTGTAACGTTCACAGCTCCCATCCGCCGACCCGCCTGGGACGGAGAGGTCCGCAGCGAGCGGGCAGCCCAGCTGGGGTAGCCGTCAGCAGGGCTGCTTTATCGCTGTGTGTTTATTGAACCAAAATAATGCACTTAAAATATCTATATGGACCTAAAAAAATAAAAGGAAACTTTCTTTTAAACTTTTTAGAGAAGGAGATGTGCTGCAAAGCTAAAGCTACAGAACACAGTCCCGGGAGAAAGTGGAAGGTATCAAATGAAGCAGAGCTGGTGTCGGACGAAGCAGGACAAGCGCGAGGGGTTGGTAAGGACCTAAAAAAATAAAAGGAAACTTTCTTTTAAACTTTTTAGAGAAGGAGATGTGCTGCAAAGCTAAAGCTACAGAACACAGTCCCGGGAGAAAGTGGAAGGTATCAAATGAAGCAGAGCTGGTGTCGGACGAAGCAGGACAAGCGCGAGGGGTTGGTAAGGTGGGGCAGGAGCCCCCCAAAACCAGTAAAATGCACAGAGCAACCGCCAAGGTACAGGGAGAGCTGGGGCTGGAGCCACGCTCGCTCCTGTAGCTCTGTCTTGCCGGCAGCACTGTCCGGCAGAAAGGGCATCGAGGTGAAATGCGGGGACGGGCTGCTGCGGGCTCTGCCGATGATTTACGGCATTAACTTTCATCCCCTGCCTCTGTCGTGTCTCCTCCCGCTCTCGCCGTGCCTCGGCACGCTGACATCTCCTTTTCTGCGTAGGTCGGGTCTAAAATAACAGGGCCCCGAGGTCCTGGCTGGGGTCTCTGTGCGCTGCAGCAATACAAATAGCAAATTAATAAGCACTGCTTCCCTTTCTCCCAAAGGTTTTACGAGGCTTAATTAATGAATGCCTGTAAAACGCATTTGGAGCTGGGAATGAAATGTGCTGTGGAAATGCCAAATATTTTTAATGCTCCAGCAGATTTAGAAGGTTTAAATAAGAAAAATACACGGCTTCGCCGCTGAAACAGATTGCTCTCCTTGAAGCAGAGGGCTTCAGAACATGAAGTTTTCATCAGGCTGACTTGAAAGAGTATTTTCACGGCTTTCCAAGTGCGTTTATTCTCATGTACGAATTCCCCCTTTCCCTTATACAGATGTGGACACCAAGGCATGGGAAATCAAAGAAATTTACCCCCGGTTGTTGGCAAAGCCACCGCTATGAATAATTTCCTGATTTCCACTGATGACTGGAATGCCCTCTAGACCGTCCGCTCTCTCCAGATGGGCGCCGGCTTTAAAAATTACACGGACCCCGCGACGCTTGGCCTCGTCTCTGCCGGTTGGTCGCTTTGGGGAGAGCCGGGAGCGACTCTGATGCCGACCATGTGTGGGGACGCGGGGCGGCGAAGGCATCTTTGGCACCGAGACGGCGCAGCCGGAGCTCTGCGNTGGAAAAAAAAAGTGAAAATATGACTCAAATACATCCTGATGGCTTAAAATGAAAATCAGAAAGAAGAATGTAAATAGTTTTGAGTTTATTAATTTTTTTAAACCCAGTTAGACTTGTGATGCTAGGGGCAGAGCACCGCTCTCCACAGTAGGAAGACCAGGACTGCCTTGATATACGGTGTGCGCGGGATAAATATATTAAAGCTGTGCGAGTCGCTCAGATGCTGCGCTAACACTGGTCGTAAAAATCACCTTAGATATAAGGCAGGCTCCTTGGGGAAGGGGCTAAGTGCACTCAACAAATAATGAATAGAAATAAAAACAAATATCAAATGGCCCATAAAATCAAACAATAATGGTAACTAAAAAGTTCCTGGATTTGCTGCGAGAGATAAAATCCCATCAGCGGGATGAAATAACAAGAAATACCCCCTTTTGGTTCCTTCTCCGCATGACACAAGTCAGCACGCCTGGTCACCAGAGCAGTTATGGAATACATCTTCCTTCCAGCGACTTATAAATGCATTTTTCATGCTTTGAGAGACCTTCTGGGGTTCAATTTAACTGGGATCTGGGGAACATGTGAAAGGCATTTACGGCATACGGCACAGCCTGGTTTTTCCTGCAGGGGAAGCAGAAGTGTAACGTTCACAGCTCCCATCCGCCGACCCGCCTGGGACGGAGAGGTCCGCAGCGAGCGGGCAGCCCAGCTGGGGTAGCCGTCAGCAGGGCTGCTTTATCGCTGCGTGTTTATTGAACCAAAATAACACACTTAAAATATCTAAATGGACCTAAAAAAAATAAAAGGAAAGTGTTTGTTTTAAACTTTTTAGAGAAGATGTGCCGCAAAGCTAAAGCTACAGAACACAGTCCCGGGAGAAAGTGGAAGGTATCAAATGAAGTGTCGGACGAAGCAGGACAAGCGCGAGGGGTTGGTAAGGGGGGGCAGGAGCCCCCCAAAACCAGTAAAATGCACAGAGCAACCGCCAAGGTACAGGGAGAGCTGGGGCTGGAGCCACGCTCGCTCCTGTAGCTCTGTCTTGCCGGCAGCACTGTCCGGCAGAAAGGGCATCGAGGTGAAATGCGGGGACGGGCTGCTGCGGGCTCTGCCGATGATTTACGGCATTAACTTTCATCCCCTGCCTCTGTCGTGTCTCCTCCCGCTCTCGCCGTGCCTCGGCACGCTGACATCTCCTTTTCTGCGTAGGTCGGGTCTAAAATAACAGGGCCCCGAGGTCCTGGCTGGGGTCTCTGTGCGCTGCAGCAATACAAATAGCAAATTAATAAGCACTGCTTCCCTTTCTCCCAAAGGTTTTACGAGGCTTAATTAATGAATGCCTGTAAAACGCATTTGGAGCTGGGAATGAAATGTGCTGTGGAAATGCCAAATATTTTTAATGCTCCAGCAGATTTAGAAGGTTTAAATAAGAAAAATACACGGCTTCGCCGCTGAAACAGATTGCTCTCCTTGAAGCAGAGGGCTTCAGAACATGAAGTTTTCATCAGGCTGACTTGAAAGAGTATTTTCACGGCTTTCCAAGTGCGTTTATTCTCATGTACGAATTCCCCCTTTCCCTTATACAGATGTGGACACCAAGGCATGGGAAATCAAAGAAATTTACCCCCGGTTGTTGGCAAAGCCACCGCTATGAATAATTTCCTGATTTCCACTGGTGACTGGAATGCCCTCTAGACCGTCCGCTCTCTCCAGATGGGCGCCGGCTTTAAAAATTACACGGACCCCGCGACGCTTGGCCTCGTCTCTGCCGGTTGGTCGCTTTGGGGAGAGCCGGGAGCGACTCTGATGCCGACCATGTGTGGGGACGCGGGGCGGCGAAGGCATCTTTGGCACCGAGGCGGCGCAGCCGGAGCTCTGCGGTCTCCGACGACAAGACTGCACCCTCTGGAGGGTACTGCTGCTCTTGCACAGAGCGCTTACGGCAATAAAACCTGGTCCATCACTTACAGCAATAAAACCTGGTCCATCATCGTCCCCATGGCGTGGCGGGAGGCTTCGTCCCCAGGGTGACAGGCAGCAGGGGTGTCCCCACAGTCTCGAGCTGGTTGCACACACGATGGTCCCTGCAGGAGACATTTAATGTCACACGTGGAACCCCGAGGGAAAGCGTCTGCGTGTGGGGGCCACGGGGTGCTGGCAGATAATCGTCGGCTGGAGGGGGCTGGCGGGAGGAGGCCCATGGTGGCCTTTGGGGGGTGAGAGACCCCTGGGTCCCCTCAGCCATGCAGCAGGGACAGACCCCCCCAGACCTCCTCAGCTGAGGGGTGGGGACAGACCCCCCTCAAGTCCCCTCAGCCGTGGGGAGGTGACACCGCCTGGGTCCCCTCAGCTGAGGGATGGGGACAGACCCCCCTCAAGTCCCCTCAGCCGTGGGGAGGTGACACCGCCTGGGTCCCCTCAGCTGAGGGATGGGGACAGACCCCCCTCAAGTCCCCTCAGCCGTGGGGAGGTGACACCGCCTGGGTCCACTCAGCCAGGAGGAGGTGACAGACCCTTGGATAAAAGGTCATCGGATGGTGACGGCCCCCTGAGCTAGGTGACAACAGTCCCCAGNAGTCCCCAGGTCCCCTCAGCCCCAGGGAGGGGACAGCCCCCAGGGCCCCTCAGCCAGGAGGAGGTGACAGACCCTTGGATCCCCTCAGCCCCAGGGAGGTGACAGCCCCCAGGTCCCCGCAGCCCCAGGGAGGTGACATTCCCCGTGGCCCCCGCGGCCCGGGGGTAGTGCCAGCCCCCGTGTCCCCCCATCGGCGGGGCGGTGCCAGGCCCCGGTGGCGGCGGGGCGGTACCAGGCCCGGCGGGNCCGGCCCGGCTGGGCCCGGTGGCGGCGGGCGGGGGCCTCGGTTGGGCCCGGGAGCGGCCGCGGGGCTTCGCCGCCTTCCTGCGAGCGTGGAGGAGCGCCTCGCTGTTAATTTATTTTCTTTTTATTTGCGGCTTTGCTGCTCCCTGTGGGGGTCGCGGTGGGGTGGAGAGACCGGCCTGGTGTCCTGGGGAGGGGGTTCCCTGAGCAGGGCCTGGCTGGGGGTCCTCTGAAATCAAATAGCAATAATAATAATGAATAATAACGCTTTGGCTGGTGGAGTTTATGAGGAGGAAGGCTGAGGTTTGAGGGAGGGAACATTGAGTCACACCTGGACCCCCTGGGGCAGGGTTTGGGACCCCCGGCTGGGGGGTTGGTAGACGCCAGGCTCTGGGTGCACAGGGAACAAGTTTTTGGCATTTCAGGCCCATTNCCCCCCATCGGCGGGGCGGTGCCAGGCCCCGGTGGCGGCGGGGCGGTACCAGGCCCGGCGGGAGCGAAGCGGTTCCGCGGTTCCCCGGTTCCCGCCGCGGGCCCCGCTCGTTCCTGCGCCTTTAACGCGGCGGCTCCCGCCGCCCTCCCAGCTGCGGGGCCCGGCGGCGGCGCAGCGAAGATGGCGGAGTCCGGCGGGGCCGAGTTCGCCGCCGAACGGCCCAGCAGGTGAGNGGAGGGAACATTGAGTCACACCTGGACCCCCTGGGGCAGGGTTTGGGACCCCCGGCTGGGGGGTTGGTAGACGCCAGGCTCTGGGTGCACAGGGAACAAGTTTTTGGCATTTCAGGCCCATTCTGTGGTGCCCGGTCCCCTCTGCTGTCCCCCCGGGCTGCAGACCCCTCCCTGGGTCACTGCTGGTGTCCCCACGGGGTCACTGGGGGTCCTGGGGGGGGGCTGTAGGTGGTGCCGGTTTGTGGAGGAGTTTCTGTTCCCTGGGCTTTGCTGTCTGTCCTCGTCCAAAAGTTACCGCGTTGGCCAGTGTTCAGAAAGTTGTGTTGTCTGTCTCTACGCTGTCAACCTGTCACTTGGCTTCAAAGCATCGTTTATCCTCAGCTCCACTGTCTGCGCCTTCACTCCTGAAATAACCGCCCCGTACGTCGAAGCTCTGACATTGTTCAGCGCCGAGAAGCCTGTCTGAATTCTCACCTTCTATATGTATTTTTCTTTTTTTTTTTTTTCCTAATGACCACCTGTGTAAACTATATGCTGTATCGCCTGGGGCAGTTCATGTTAACTCTCTGCACCTCCTTTTTCTTCCCTCTCGGAACAGGAACAGCAGCACTGCTCTCACACGGGTGTCGGCAGGGCCACTCGCTCCGCACTCGGGAGTTTCTCGGCGCTGGGTGTGTAGCAGTGAGAAATGGAAATAATTTGTTTCAGGGCTGTGATAAATCACCCAGACTGGAGCTGCAGCAGTTTAGTTCCCTGAGCTGGAGCTCGGTCGTGTTCCCTGTTGCTGCATGTTTATTTTCTTTGTTAATTTTAAAGTAAAACCTATAGAAATTGGGATACTGCTTCTCGTTGGTCGTTAGTCTCCTGTTTCAAAGGATGGATTTATCGGAGAGCACGGGGGAGAAACCTGATGGGGACGTTGGACATGCCGCGTCGTCTCTGTAGAGCAAGAGGAGAATTTCAAGGGCATTTCCCATCAACAATGATTCCTTGTTAGGTGCTTCCACTTGTGACTTTTTTGCACTTACTGAGTATTTACTCTCTAAGGCAAAAGGACAAAGTCCTCTGTTGCCGTTACACACATGCCATTTCGGTGGTGCGCTGTTGCTCAAACAGCACAGACAGAATTTCCATCTTTGGAATTGCTACCGCATGGCTGATGCGAGTTCCCCGTAAGTGTCCTGGCTCCCCAAAGCAAGACAATTAACTTGCCTGCTGGGAATCCCACTCTTTCTTTCGATAAGGAACCTGCTGTGCCAGATGGTACAGACAAAAGGCTTTGGACAGGCTGATGGCATGAGATAAGGCCATTGCCATGCATTGAAAAGCAAACAGGCCAGATCTATTCTGAAATAAACTTGCCTTTTTTTCCCCCCACCCCTTCCTCTAAGGATAGAATTTCATGAGTTACAAATGGGTCTCATATTTTACTCCCAGCTCTCGGTATCATGTGGAGGGAAGAGTTTCAGGCCACATAATTCACTCTGAAATACTGTGCTGCTTGGAGATTGTCAAGCAAGTAAGTGCGGGGGAAATGGTGAAATCCATCGGCACACGCGGTAAGAGCAGCTCTCTGTGCTTTAGACAGTGAGACGTGCGAACTCTGCGGCAGTGTTGGTTGTACCACGCAGGGTGACAAAGGTCGAGGCAAAACATATTTTCAGATGCTGGAGAGGATGTTACCGTGCAGACCCTTCAGCAGGAATTAATCGGGGTGTCCAGACAAGCTGTTGAGGAGAGCTGCGTGTCTCTCAAATCGAGAATAATCCCTCGAAGAAAGGAAGGAAGGCAGCCAGGTTGTATAAACAATTTTCAAAAACCTCCCTAATACTGTTACACGCTGGCGTGTTTGCCGAAAACGGTCCCACCTGTCAAAACCAGAAAAAATGGGCGCGGGAGGCCTGCAGGTCTTCTTATCTGAAAGTACACACGTCTGGGTTCACATCGAGAGCAAGTCGACCTGAACTCCCCTAACCTCCTTCCTTCTGCAGAAAGTGGTGCGAGAGAGAGCAAACGTACGGGAGGATGGAGTGAAACCGTCTTGGGGAAGATGATGATAAGGGCTGTGAGTCTGCCTTGCTTGCGTGTTCCCGTGATCTTATATGGTTTCAGGCTTCCATTAGACTTTATTTTTTTTTGACTTTTCAAAGTTTAGTTTTGTGTGGTTTCTATGTTCTGTACTCTGCCACATGGCAATTTTAAAACAGATTTAGTTGTTAGATCTGGTAGACGTGGTGTAAATGTTTACGCTCTAATTGAATCACTGTAAAAATAACTGCTGTTTGCTTTTTCAATGTTGGGAAACTTCTGAGCTGGAGGTTTTATTTAGACCAAGAGTAAACTTCAGTGATTCTTTAAAGGTTCCTGTCTTACCACCAAGCGTGGCTTAGCATTAGCTGCTTTGTAAGGAAGAGACTTACATCACGGGACGACGGCTAAGGAGTCTTTTCCAGTTTCTCTTTTATATGGAAGATAAATGCACAGAAATCAGCGACCGTTAAGAAAAGCTGTTGCTGCACTTCTGATGGTTTTGGGTTGTTCTGTTGAGGGGACGCAGCGAGGGTGGCACAAAGCCCGTGCTGAATGAACTGCCCAAGGAGCTGGGAAACGGAATGATGTTTAGGATGGGCACAAGCCGGTCGGAAGGTGAGTGCAGGGGATTTAGGTAACGAGGGAAACGAGCTACAAGCGGCCGCGGCAGTAAGAGGATTTGGTCCTGGAACAGAATTGGAATTGGTGTTACGATGCCAAGTGCCGGGGCTGCTTGATCTGCTAGAAAACATTTCTTTAGTTTGCATTAAAGGGATGGTGGGTTTTTCTGCTGTTTTGTCATTCTAGGTTGCTTTTCCTCGAGGTCCCTGGCTGCTCAGAGGCGATAGTCCGGAGGGTGGAGGTGCAGGGAGAGGTGTGCTGTGGGTCACTGCGCGCTGTAGTAACTACTCTGTGTGTAACCAGTCCTGTCGTTTTTATTGCAACACTGCCCAGAGTCGGGTGCTGCAGACACAGGCTGAGACAAACACTGTTCCAAGTACCTCGTAGCCTGATTTTGAAGTTTTTCCAAGATTTTCCCAGGTGTGGAGCGAAGAGCCTAGTGCAGTTGTGTGGGAGAAGGTCACAGCGATTTTCTTGGTGAGGGAAACTTTCTGCCCTGCTAGGAGCTGCTAGCAGAGGTGAAACGGGCTATTCCCAGCAGGAACATGACCCAGCCGTTGCTGAACTGTGGCGAGCCGGGAAGATGAGACAGGTCCTGACAGATTTTTCGGATGAAAGCGGTGGTAGCTGTGCCACGGGTCAGCTTCTCTCTGTTTCCAAAGGTGAAAACGTGATGCTGGAGTGAGGTGGATAGAGGGCAGGGGTGGAGGGGAGAGCGAGGTGGTATCCAGAAGGCCAGGAGCGAAGCAGTGCTTGGGGCTGGGTGTCACTTTTGGGGTGGCCTTGGTGGCTCTGCTGTGCTTCCCGACACCACTAGGTGCCTCTCGGCCTTTGCACAGCGGCTGTGCCACGGGTGCTGCTGGGAGAGGTGTGCAGGGGATGGCGGGCGCAGAAAATACCCGCTGCGGCTTCTGGCTGCCGAAATGACCGCGGTGGTCTGTTGTAAAAGGATGGTTCTGCTTTTTTGCTTTTTCTTTTTTTTTTCTGTTTTTGGTCCGGCATCACTGTAGCTTTCCTTTTTCCAGAGCCAGGGCTGGGCAGGGTTTGATTGTAAGGGCAGATGGTGGGGGAAACGTGGAACTGTTTAAGGCAGCGCTGTCAGCAGGAGTATCGAGTGTATGAAGAGCCTGTACTCAGGCATGTACAGTGGATACACAGGGAAATTTTAGGTGGTGTAAAGTCCACCGTCCTTCTGGGGGTCCTTGTGTGGCTGGCTGAGCTCGGGAGCAAGAGAGCAGCTCACGTTGTCATTGCTGGGATACCGCCTGTGGCTGCTAGAGTCCTTTATATGCTTAGAATTATTTTTTTGTTGTTGTTCCTGGGTCAGTGGGATTAGGTTTGGGGCTGACAACGGTAAAGTTTGGGGGGTAGTGTCTTCCCCTTGTTGGTCGTTGTAAAAATACAGGTTGAGATGGTGGAAGGTGTTGGTGGGTGACGTGTACTGCCTGCTCCGTGCACTCTGCTGCTGGAGGAGGTTTGGGGCAGGACTGAGGGTGCCCCAGGAAGATCCCCGTACAGAACAGGATCCTCTGCGGTAGCTCTGGATACAGGCAGAGAGATGAGAACAGCAGATCCTGGTAAATGATCCCAGCCTGACATTTTGTGCCCCTCCAAGACAGGACCAAACTGCTTTTCCCCTTTGTCCCTGCAGCGGCATAAAGACGACTCTGGCTCTGTGACAGAAACATTTTAAAGAATCTTATTCTTTCTTCCGCCCCTCGGTTTGTCCCAGGTACAGCACGTACTGACCGGTCCCTCACGTTGAAACCTCCACGAGGTGGCACAGAGTTTGTTCAGATATTTCACCCTCCACTTTTTTGTTCCGTGCTCCATCGCTCCGTTTTGCCGGGCCAGGCAGCTTTTGACAGACACCCAGTTTTATTAGTGCCTTTAGCAGAAACCAAAATCCCACCTCCTTTGGCTTGCGAACAACCTACCGATTGAAGCCTGGGAGCAGAATTTATTCGTGTGTGTGTGTGTGTCTGCTGG
>VZTO01019378.1:1294-39458 GCA_013400615.1 Syrrhaptes paradoxus | reverse complement strand
TGGGGATGGGAGGAATAGATGGGGAGGGGCATAAATACCATCTTAGAAAAATCCAAAAAACAAATCCAAAGCCAAGATCTCAGCAAATATTCTGTTTTCTTACGAAGCTTCTGCCATATCAAGAATGGAACCCAGACTATGTTTTGTTTGTAAAAATGTTAAGAAAGTTAAAAAAAAAAAATAACAGAGCAAAAGATCTCATTCACAACTAGGTGCCTCACATTCACCTTCTCAAAAATCAGCTGGCACTGTCTGTACCTGATGTTGTTCTCTTTTCCTATGCTTTAACATAGAAATCAGTAAATATGCAGAGATAAAGCTGGTTTATTCCTCTTATTCCAGAAATGCTGGGTTTTACTTCTAAGGGAACTCAAAAGAAGGGAATGATGCAGCTGAAGTAAAAGCATGTAAAAACAAGTGAGAGATGACAGCCTCGCAAGGCCCTTCTTCCATTCCAGGCAAGGTTCTTCTTATTGCTGTTTCACAGAGAGAGAGAGTGTGAGTAAAAACAGTGCAGCTAAATACATACACATACACACACAAACCACGCAGCTTTCGCTTCTGTTTATGCAGTCCTTATCCAAGTCCACTAAACAACATTAGCTGGAGATGAAAGGAATGTTTTGCAGGAGACAAGCATTTGTTACTATATCCAGTTGGGCAAAGAGTGGTGCCAGTGATAAAAATACCATAAACTGTGCATTGTTGATACTTCGTGCATCAACACTTAGCCTGCCATAGTAGCATAAATAAATATACACATTTGCGTACACACATTTTGTGCGCATGTGGTGCATGCTCTGCTTTCTCTTTCTGGCACAAAGTACTTGCTCATGCCTGTCTCCCTATTTCTACTCCAGCTCCCAACTCCTGCAGAGGACACCTCTCCTCTTTCCCAGCTCCCTTTCCAGTGCTACCCCCTCCCTCTCACCCACATTTCCTTGAGCTCTTTAGCAAAAACTGTAACTAGGGAAATTAATGTATAGTTCACAACCTAACTTGTTCACTTAGACGTAAACCTCCAACAGAAATACTTTTTCAACATAGCCATCTTATTACTGGAAGTTTTTTCTAACTCCTGTTTTCTGAGCTTCTTCCCCCATAACTAAACTTTTCTTGGTGTTATTTTCTTGAGCTGATAGGCTCACAGAAACAATATGCCATGTTCTCTTTCCAAAACACAGAACCAAATCAGAGCATGCATAGACACTCAATTTTGACGAGGAAATGGTAGAAACAAACAACAGCCCAGCACTTCAGTTAAGTAAAAGTGATAAAATGAAACCAAAACCTCAGAGAGAGCAACTCTGGCCTTAAAGCTTCATTGTTGCTTGTCCGTGAGATACATATCAGGCATAAAAAGATACATTTCATTACGTGTTAAACAATACATTTTTTATGGGATAAGGTGACATATATACATATATTCTATTTTTACAACTGCTAAAGCAGCAGAAAACTGGAGATACCCTTGCTTCTGATAAGGTGTGGACTGAGTTCATGACTCAACATTAAAAAATAAGAACAATCAGAACTGTGTGTATATACACACTGTTCCCTAGTATGAAACTGCACAGGATTGGTCTTTTATTTACATAACTTTGAGAAGAGGGAAAAAAAGTAACCCCACTCCTGTACTTTACCAAAACAAACACTGACACAGCTGCAAAATACTGAGAGGGCAGGGACAAATTCGGGGAATTTTTACTTAGACAAAATTTACATAGGTAGATGTCATGGCAACATGGTAACAGAAATACTCACAGCAAATGCAATGAAATGAATTAGCTTTACCAGCCACTCAAAACAAAAAAAGATCAAATTCCTTGTTTAAAAAACTAGAGTGAAATTAAAAACTTGCTACTGTCAACAGTGAGCAGCATACAGACAGCAAGCACACCTACTGTCTATACTGAACTATAGTTCAATACCTCAGCTGTCCCCACCTCAGAAGACACCTGTATTTGCCCCTAAACTGAGCCTCCTACTGGCATCCCAGCAGCAAGCTGTCACATGCACAGACCTCTATGCTTCTCTGATTGTTTCACTAGGCAGCCCTGCAATTTCATGAAAAAACACATATGAGGCACCTTACGCCACCTACAGGCTCTTCTGCTTGCTTTCTCTGAAATGCAGTGTTCATTTAAGCTTGCCTCTGTCTATCTGTTCACAGCCTTGGCTGCGGCTAAGCCGCAATCCTTCCTTCAAAAGTCTTCCCAGAAGTGTTCTGACACCAAGGTCCCTCTAACCCGCCCGTTCTCTCTCACAAGGCCTGACTGATCTCAGGGTTCATTTCTGCCATACATTTCTCTCCTCACTTTCAGCAGATCTAACTGATCCAAGGCCCAGCTAGCCCTCACTACGTTGCTTTCCTACAGGACTACTGCTAGGACTAGAGCTTATTTTACCTTTCAGGGGCCTGAGGCTCCCTTGGATCCCACTTCTCTCTGAAGTTCAGATGAAACCAACAGGACTATTTGCTTGAGAAAGAATTAGGTGTTTAAAGCCAATTGCATTATTCTTTAACACTAGAAAATGAATTCAGTATTAGTTATGTCAACTCATGGAAAAAGATGAAAACAAAATTAAGAAACACAGCTCACTTTCTTCTAATTGATAACTTTTTCTGAGAAGTGGAAGAACCTGCAGAACACTGCACTAAGCCCTGAAAGCTGCATTATACAAATGCACCACATACCACTACAGCGGAAATAATCTTTCTGAAAATCGTTCTCATACAAACTGTAGACAAGATGGAAAAAAACTTAAGCAGTCCTCCTTTCCCTTGTCCACTCAACCCTTACCCCCCCCCACACCCCCCACCCAAAAAAAAAAAAAAACCAAAACAAAAGAAAAAAAAAAAAAAATCCAAGACACCAAAACGAGGAAATGACAGGAAAAAAGTCTATGCGGATATACAGCAAAATTTCAGCAGAGGCAGAGCTTCAATAACAGTGTTAGGCTTTCGCAAACAGACCTAGATAGCTGGCAAGATAGGTTTTACTCTGACATAGTAAGGCAGAGCCAATAATGACCTGCAGGCAACTAGCTGCAATGCTGTTTATTTTGGAGACCTCAATACAAAGTGCAGTATTATAGCATCAATTCTTATTTTGATTTGGCTTTTGGGTTGTTTTTTTTCTTTTGAGGAAATGCCACAGGAATCCTTCAGATACTTCCTAAACATAGACTAGAGAAGTTTTCAAGTGACATGATAAATGACTTATGCTGAGTTTTACAGACATGATAAGCAATTTGTACTTATTAGAGATTAACCTAACTGGACAGGCAGGAGAAATCTTCTCTGACATGCTCTATACATCTCTAATACAAAGGTGGGCTATATCCCCTGCTCACAGACACCCCCTTATGTGAAAAGGAAGGTATGTTCAGACTTTGTAGGAAATCTCATCTTAAAAATCAGCAAACAAATGCAGCATCACCACATTTGGCAGGTAAAATGTTTGCATACTCCAACAAGACCCTGTAAAGAGGGTATTAAGATCTCATGATTTACCAATAAAATGTTGTGATTTTTACCCTTGAGTCATGCACCCCACGTATTTTTAATCTAAAAGGCTTCTTCCATGAAGAGGTTTGTACACACACTAACAAAACAAAATCACCAGTGCCAAAATTTATCTCCTGGACAAACTGCGACCACATTGTCTTAAGCAGACTTGACCTGGAAATACTTTTCTGGTCCACACAGGCATCAGGTTTCAGTTCCATTTTCCCTTTTTAAACTTTAAAATAATATGCCCTCTTCTTCCTGTCCAAGACACCTGGAAGCTGATGGTCCATTGACAGCTGCCTGAATTCTTTCATTCTTTGTTAACTGTTTACTTTGGATCAAATGAAAGCAAAAAGGAAACTGAAAACACCCCTGCTGGGAGGAGACTTATGTGGGACAAATTAGGTGCCCCTGTAAGATTTAAAAGTCAGGGAGGAAAACAGAACTGGAGGCAACTCTCAGGTTGTGGGGTTTCTGTTCATATTCTTCTCCTTCCCTCCCTTATCCCCTTATGGATATTATGAGAGAAAGTAAGCATGTGTATGTTTGTATGCACAAGCAAGAGCAAGTGGCAAGCATGCAACACTGACCATTCTTCTCCATACAGAAGACATGACAATATAATGTAACCTGTACAGGAGAGGCAACCTGGTCATAGAAATAAAAACAACTGGTTGAGTCACTTATTTAAGAAAAAACTTCGTTGTTATCCAAGTAACATAACGTGCTGTAAAATTCCAATCTTAGAATGTCAGTTTTAATTATTGAGCTGTAATTTGGAACCAGAGACCTAATGCTCTACTTTTTTTTTTTTTTGTGAATGGGAGTCCTGTTGCTGGATCAAACTTTCCTTGTACTCCCTCATCCACGTTCCCCTATAAATACCAAAACACCAACTGTTAACAAGACATATTGCTATGTATAGAAGAAGTGTTGCTTATTCAGAAATTAAAAAAAGAATTTCAGTAG
This sequence comes from Syrrhaptes paradoxus, assembly GCA_013400615.1. NCBI lineage: Eukaryota > Metazoa > Chordata > Aves > Pterocliformes > Pteroclidae > Syrrhaptes > Syrrhaptes paradoxus. The sequence continues at coordinate 34,975 of VZTO01019378.1, read as the reverse complement.
TTTGAGTTTTAATTTTAACATACAGTAAGTATCGCATACAAAAAATACCGATGTGTACCAAAAATACAAAAGATGAAAAAGAAAATTTGATCCCCTGTAGGAATTCTTCCCTTTCAGATCTTCTCATGACTACTTCCCCACTTACTGCTGTAATACTCCATATAATGCTCTCAAGGAGAACAACAGCAATAGCTATTGTTAGCTAAACCACTACTCCTGGGGATATCACCCCCCCATCTCTTACAACTATCCTCACCTCCATGTTATATTAGCTCAGGTCATTTTAGGGTGGGCTGAACACCAAAGTCACAGATAACAGAAGAGGAGACAGAAGGAACAAATGAATGTGACACAACACAAGCTGCTTATTCCAAATCACTGAACAGCTGACAATCCCCAGTTCCTCCAAATATAGTTCTGCCTCTTCCCATTTTTATTCTCCAACTTTCCTCTGTCTCTTATTTCTCCCTCCGTGCTTATTCCATCTATGAAGCCATAAGTGAAATGGCAAATAACTGGATTTCAAACTTCCAGGCAAATCAGAATTGCATAGAAACCAAATTATACAAGAGACAAAGAAGTCCCCTTCACTCTTTCTGTTCCTCTTAAAAAGGAAAACATCAGAAAAGCAGATCTGACTCCATGGGTGTTCAACACATTTAGACGCAAAGAAGCATAAAAAGTTTTAAGTGCAATCACAGAAAAACAAAACACAAGTGCCTGGCCAAAGCTGACAGATGCAATCAAGAATGATTTTCCTTTAACCGTTCAAACCGTTTGACTTTCCCTGCTGGGTGAATGAATCAGAGATAGTTTAGTAGCAGGCATGTGCCTTTCAAAGTCAACACTTTCTGTGTAATTATGTGTTTTGGTCCTAGTTTGCCAGTGTATTATTGCATTAAGCACCTCAACAGGTGATGCTAACAAAGACAATACTATAAAAATATGCCTTTCTGCATTCTAGCAGTCACCTAGGAGTAGGCTCTCAGTTTGCTGTAAGCATGTCCCCAAGTCCTATGAACAAAAAGAAAGATGAAGTTTTGTTCTTCAGTGACACTGGCAAAAAGTTCTAAATCCAATACCCCCAACAGCAAGCTACCTGGGACCCCAGTCAAAGGCTGCTCCTCTGTTTGTTACTGTCTCTGATTAAACATATTTTAATTTCTTTTGAAATAAATTACCATGCCTTTCAATTCAGTCTTCAGAACAATATTTTTACACAAAAAAAAACATCTAGTTTATGAAAGGTGAAAAAGGATGGTTAGAAAGATTTTTTTAATGAATGTTTTGCTTTCATGTCCTTTGCAATAAACAACAGAAAATACTAAGAGCTAATGATTGCACTTTGTTCACTTAGCTACAGATTTCTTGAGAAAGTTAACTCACAATCCCACCATGACACCCTTAAGGACTTTAGGAAGGAAAGGTATTTCTCCTTGCTAAAACACACACATAACAGAAAAGACTGTTTTCCACACCAAATTATGGGTTCCTCTTGCAGTAACTCCCATGGCTACAGTCATTTTTATGACACAGGAACAATTCTAAAATACGTAAATGAGTTTTTTGAACTACGACTCTAAGGTGACACCTAATAACCTCTGGGAAAAGGGAGCAGCATTTCCTACATACTCATAAAGAAAAACACCATGCCCTCTCAGCCTTTTTGGTACATGTATTTATAGGAACCCATTCACCATCACAGGGTGCAATACTGAACAAAGCACTCTGCCGCAAAAAAACAGGATGAGAGCTAAGCCCCTGAGCTATCCCTATCACACTCAAGGGAAAAAAAGAACAAAAAAAACCCAAAACAACAAAACAAAACAATCCTCACACAACAAAACAAAACAAAGAAAACATCATACTTGTTTTAGCATTGTTGTCACATATTTCTTCTCCCAGATGTTGACAGACAGCTTAGGCTGTAGAGGCTGAAACCTGAAAAGACCTTGTCTTGTTACAAAGCAGACTGAAGTTTTTCTACACAGCTATGCCCATTTGTTACTACATTAAAGGTATGAATTATTCCTTGTCTGCAGGAGATTAATCAAAAAGAAAGAAATATTAGCCAGTGCCACTGAGAGAAGTTGCAAGGGAGTGTAAGAAACAAAAATTTTTCATGTGCATATGAATGGCCTTTAAATGGCAGTAAGAGCAGGCTTGACCTACTAAACATTTCCTGCATTGTTTCTGCTTCTGAAAAGGACCAAAGCAGACTGACTGGGAGGGCTGACAGTTCCCACAATCCTTGCTCCTGTATTCCTTATGTTCTTTGCTGGTTAGAAGGGAAGGAAGAAATGGATAAAGGTGAAGTGGAAGATGGGCAGGAATAAGACAAAACTCCTAAACACGTAATTCCAAAAATGGAGCAGGAAAGAGTAGACATTAGCAGTACCTTTCTTCACTAAACAAAGTATCCGACCTGTTTGTCACCGCGTTTGGCAAACACTGCTGGTTGTCAGATGAGCTACCTCTAACCATACAGAAACAGTGGATCAGACACTTAAACAGTAACACTCCGGGTTTTATTACCTAACTCTCATTCAGCAGATTTGTCCAGCAGCTCACCAAAAGCTAATTTTGCAAGAGCCCAAGGCTCAACAATCAAAGATGGCTTGTTCCACATAGACCATGTCCAAGCACAATCACTCGGTCCTGAACAGACTTGTCCTTATAAGCAAGATTTCCTACCCATGGCCGAGCCAACCCACACGCTGCACAGCACTAAGCTCCTCTCCTTCAGCACACACCCCTTGCCACATGATGCCTTTCATCCTCAGGCTCCAAAAGGTGACTCTCAATGCCACTTTTGCCAAGAAGGCCTCCCAAATATGGTTCTGATGGTTACATCCACATCTACATGGTTAATTCAGAAGAGAAGAGGGGCCCAAGAAAGCTGTTCAGTATTCAATGGCCATCTCCTCCAAGCATAGGAGCAGTGCATCCCAAGAAAGAGGAAGGTAGGCAAGAACGCCACAAGGCCTCTGCGCATGAACAAGGAGCTCCTGGACTTATTCAAGCACAAAAAGAAAATATACAGGGAGTGGAAGTAAGAATGGGTTAGCTGGGAGGTATACAAAGAAGCTGTTCGAGCAACGTGGGATCAGGTTAGGAAAGCTAAAGCCCAGATAGAATTACATCTAGCCAGGGACATAAAGGGGAACAGGAAGAACTTCTACAAGTACATCGGTGACAAAAAAAAAGACTAGGAAAGATGTGGGCCCTCTCCAGAAGGAAACTGGAGACCTGGCCACGAGCGATACTGAGAAGGCTGAGGTGCTCAATGACTTCTTTGCCTCAGTCTTTACGAGCAAGAGCTCTGGCCACATCACCCAAGTTGCAGAAAGTGAAGGGAAGAAATAGAAGGGAGATCACAGAATCATAGAATCATAGAATGGCCTGCGTTGAAAAGGACCACAGTGATCATCTAGTTTCAACCCCCTCCCCCGCCATATGCAGGGCCGCCAACCACTAGACCAGGCTGCTCAGAGCCACATCCAGCCTGGCCTTGAATGACTCCAGGGACGGGGCATCCACGACCTCCTTGGGCAACCTGTTCCAGGGTGCCACTACCCTTTGGGTGAAAAACTTTCTCCTAATCTCTAACCTAAACCTCCCCTGTCTTAGTTTAAAACCATTCCCCCTTGTCCTATCACTACCCACCCTCGTAAACAGTCGCTCCCCTTCCTGTTTATAGGCTCCCTTCAAGTACTGCAAGGCCGCAATGAGGTCTCCCCAGAGCCTTCTCTTCTCCAACCTAAACAAGCCCAGTTCCCTCAACCTTTCCTCATAGGAGAGGTGCTCCAGCCCTCTGATCATCTTAGTGACCCTCCTCTGCACCCGCTCCAAGAGCTTCATATCCTTCTGGTGCTGGGTGCCCCAGGCTTGGACACAGTACTCCAGATGGGGCCTCACAAGAGCCGAGTAGAGGGGCACAATCACCTCCCTCTCCCTGCTGGCCACCCACCATAAGTGAAGTGGAGATGCACCCACCATAAGTGAAGATCAAGTTCAAGACCATCTAAAGAACCTGAAGGTGCACAAGTCCATGGGATCTGACGAGGTCCATCCACAGGTCCTGAGGGAACTGGAGGATGAAGTTGCCAAGCTGTTAAGTATCATATCTGAAAGGTCATGGCAGTCTGGTGGAGTTCCCACTGACTAGAAAAGGGGAAACATAACCCCCATTTTCAAGAAAGGTAAAACAGAAGACCTGGGGAACCACAGGCCGGTCAGTCTCACCTCTGTGCCTGGCAAGATCATGGAGCAGATCCTCCCGAAGGCTCTACTAAGGCACACAGAAAATGAAGGAGAGGTGATCGGTAACCAGCATGGTTGCAACAAGGGCAAATTGTGCCTGACAAACTTGGTGGCCTTTTATGATGGACTTATGGCAGCAGCGGACGAAGGAAGACCAACTGACATCATCTACCTGGACTTGTGCAAAACCTTTGACACTGTCTCTGCACGATATCCTGGTGGTCAAACTGGAAAAATGTGGATTTGATAGATGGACCACCTGCTTGATAAGGAATTGGCTGGATGGTTGCACTCAGAAAGTTATGCTCCATGGCTCAATATCTGAATGGAAACCAGTGACGATTGGCATTCCTCAGGGATTGGCACTGGGACATGTGCTATTTAACATCTTTGCCAGTGACATGGACAGTGGGATCAAGTACACACTCAGCAAGTTTGCAGATGACACCAAGCTGTGTGGTGCAGTTGACGTGCTAGAGGGAAGAGATGCCATCCAGAAGGACCTGGACAGGCTTGAGAGGTAGGCCCGCGCCAACCTCATGAAGTTCAACAAAGCCAAATGCAAGGTCCTTCATGTGGGTCGAGGCAATCCCAAGCACAAATACAGGCTGGGCGGAGAATGGATTGAGAACAGCTCTGAGAAGAAGCACTTGGGGGTGTCAGTAGATGAAAAACTGAACACGAGCTGGCAGTGTGCGCTTGCAGCCCAGAAGGCCAACCAGATCCTGGGCTGCATCCAAAGAAGCATTAGCAGCAGGTTGAGGGAAGTGATTCTGCCCCTCTACTCTGCACTTGTGAGACCCCACATGGAGTACTAAGTCCAGGTCTGAGCCCCCCAACGCAAGAAGGACATCAAGCTGTTGGAGCTGGTCCAGAGGAGGGCCACCAAGGTGATCAGAGGGCTAGAATACCTCCCCTCTGAGGACAGGCTGAGAGAGTTGGGGTTGTTCAGCCTGGAGAAGAGAAAGCTCTGGCAGGACCTTATAGTGGCCTTCCAGTACCTGAAGGGGACCTACAGGAAAGCTGGGGAGGGGCTTTTTACAAGGTCATGCAGCTACAGGATGAGGGGTAATGGATTTAAATTGGAAGAGGGCAGACTTAGATTAGATGTTAGAAGGAAATTCTTTACTATGAGGGTGGTGAGACAGTGGAACAGGTTGCCCAGAGAAGCTGTGGATGCCCCATCCTTGGAGGCATTCAAGGCCAGGTTGAATGAAGCTTTGAACAACCTGGTCTAGTGGGAGATGTCCCTGCCCATAGCAGGCGGGTTGGAACTTGACGATCTTTAAGGTCCTTTCCAACCCAAACCATTCTATGATTCTGTGTTACTTTAAATAAAGTCCATTTCTTTCCATGGTGATTTTATCAGTCAACACAGTGCCAGAGTATTAGAGGAGAGTAGCACATCAGTCCCCACCCCAGACAAAACCTGTAAGAATGTGTCTACTGGCTGCTTATTGTGAGTGGAGAAGGAGGAATTAAAAAAAAAAAATAAATAAATGCTAAGACAATTTGGAAGGGGAGGAAAAAAAAAAAAAAAAAGAAAAAAGAGAGAAGCCAACCCTGCTTGTGAGTGAAATAAATCTGCAATGTTTTGGTTTACTGCCATGCTGTTGAAAACACAGTACAGCATCTAAGCCAGGCTTCTTTTTCCACAGCGTGGCAGTAAAGAGAAGCAGCATAACTGCAACCCACCTCGGGATGCAGAGTGACAGAAGGGCAACCGGACTACTTCAACTACTACTCAAATAACAAAGACACAGTTTAAAAAGGAAACTGATCACGTCACTTACTGGAGAGAAGGGAAGATAAGACTTGCTATTTAAAGGCAAGGTTCCCCATCATCTTCCAAAGGCTGCAGCTCTTCTTCCTTACCATCTGTCTGTTTCTGGTTTTGGCTCTGACCAAAACATTCACTCTACTGAAAATGTAGACTGCAGACTTATGCACGATAGCATCTAGGACAAATAATTGCAAAACCAAGTACCTTTCATTGTTTGATGTTAATCTAAAAGAGTTATTAAAATAGTTTGGCTAAAACCTTGCTCCTCCACAGCAAGTCCTTCAAGCACATCACAGACAGGCCTGCCTCTCTGGTAGTTTCTGTGGACTCAGCCCTGTGACAACAACTGATGGTGTTCAGCATGGCACCTACTAGCCTGAGTCCTCCCATTCACCAGGTGGGACACCAGCAGCCTTGCTCATATTGTTTTCAGGATGGGGCTAGGGCTCCAAGTCTGCATACAAAAAACTGTTACTCTTAAACCATCATGATTTATCATTGAGAATACTTAATTCACAGTTTCCATTACTAAAGCTCTCCTATAGATTAAAGAAATAATAACCCTAACAATTAAAATTAATTGCCTTTGGTGTCAATGAGGACTGCCCTACTTCACTCTTCCTGGGGCTTTGACTCCTTTGATCTATCTATCTCCGTTACAAACATGAGCTGCAAGAGTGGCAAGTTCAAGTAGGAATGAAGCAAATAATTTCTGAGTGGAATGAAGCCAAAACTGGCAAGCAGCTGAGATGCCAGCCTGACCTGTTCAGAAAAAATAACAGTAATAACAATAACAATTTTTATAGTTACCTCTCCAAATAATTATCCCAAAAAAGTTTGGCTGGGAGATTCTGCATCATGTTGTATCACTGGCAAAACACCTTTCTGTCACCATACAGTCAACCACAGCTAATCTTGAACAATCACAAGAAATACTTTTTTTCAAAATAAGGGGGTTTTATTTATTCTTTTTGCACATAAATTTCTAGACAACCTAACATTTTGCATGGGAAACTAGCCTTTATTCTACTTTTCCCTTTTTTCCACACCCAACAGCTAATTAAAAAAAGATAACCATGTTGAACATCCTAGAAGATTACAGTAACAAATCCAATTTATTATTGCCAAAAAGAAAAACTAAAGTGAAATAAAACACAAATAAGAGCAAAATAACAAATAGAAAAAATAAACGTGACCGCTAAGGAGAGTGAAAGGACAGGTAACACCCAAAATGATAGCAACATACAAGAAAAAAAAAACCTTCTGTTCAAAATACAGCCTTAAATTATATTCTCTCTTTTATTTCTAGGCTTAAATAGATAGATTGATAAGGGTACAAAACACCACACTGCACCGTAATTTTTTACAGAGGAAAACAACATCCTTAGACAATCTTTGATTAGGGAAAAAATTATAGCACTTTGTGCCCACTGTAAAGATTTTCAAAGGGGTTTTTTTGTTTCATTACAATACTGTTATTTCAATCTCCCATTTCCGAACATACAAAGACAATATAATATATAGAGAATTTCTGCTGAGCACAGTAGTTTTGGGACATATGACCTATTTTTTCTTTTAGGTTCAGAGGTTAAAATATCCATTTCAGACAGGCTATCCATATTTTCAATAAATGAGGCTTTGAAAGCCTAAACAGTGTAACAAATATATGAACTGGCTTCAATATTCAAAGAATATGAAGTCATAATAACAGATCTAGGTAGAAAGCAGAACAACCCCTTGAACTGTTGAGCTACTACCTTTAACATCTTATCACAAAAAAATGCTGAACCACTCCCTATCTTCATCACTTCATGGGTCCCTCTTTCCCAGTGTTCTGAGGTTTTCTTTGCTGAGAGTTGGACAGAGAATAGAAAACATGCATGGCTGTCAGAGAGCTACGCACTTAGTGGGAGTTTCACAAAAAAGGCTAGATGCCATTTTCAATGCAGCACACAGGCTTCCCGCATCAAATCCAAGACTATTAAAAACCAACTGCAACAAAATACAATTACATGACTGACTGCTGCCATTGCCCACATTTTATCACTGTGTCGGCTGGCACTTTCACAGCGACCCTGACACTGTCAACTGGGGGTGCTCCCCTCCCTGAGAGGGAGGAGGACTTGGCTCTGAAGATAAATTTCTGGAAGGGTGTATTTGGGCTGGCACCGCCTCCACCGTGCTCCCCATAGAATCGCATGCCACAAACAGCACAGGAGCATGAGGGAGGCACTGGCAGTGGGGTGATGCACCGGGTGGTCATGGGGCTGCAGCAGCAAGTCCTGTGCCTGCTCCCCACCCTGTCTCAAATCACTTCCATACCCACAGAAGCATGAAAGAAGGGCAGTGACAGACACTCTTGCACCAAACACAGCTGTCTAGTACTCACTGGAAATTAACTCCTTACTGACTTACGTGACGTTCAAACAAAGCAAAAAAAGGGGAAGGAGGAGGGTGAGCCGTAAATCGGACTCACAACCCAGCATGGAGTGAAACAGCAAACATTGGTATTGACCTGTACCCCAAAAAAAGTGTGTGGGGGGGGGAAGGGGGAAATACCTTCTTCAGTTGTACCCTGAAATGAAATTACCTCCAGTAAATGGCTCACTTATCCCAAGCCAAGCCTTTGTTCAGCATAGCACCTTGCTGCCAGCAAGACAAAGTGGAAAAAAAACGAAACATCTGCTTGTTCAAGAAGTGCAATTCTCCCTCTTATGTGCAAAATGTTCTCTTTGGATCTTGGTTACAATGAAAAGTGGGGGAAAATCAAAATAAGAAGCATTAAGAAGAGTGTGGTTTCAGCTATTCCACCTCCTCCCTCTGAAATGCTGCCATATACACAGTGAAAATTAATTATCATGTTACACAAATAATTTGTATATTTCTATATAAACGACATTAATTTAAATACAATAGCACTTCCAGGTTAGAAAGAACAATTGTTTTAATTAGGGTTTTTTTGGAAAGAATACATACATATACTCACAGATCAGAAGAGATATGCACACATTCTCAGACAGACATACAGATACATATATATTTATGTGTACAATGTACAGGTCATAAAACTGCGTTTTTAACCATGAACTCAGGATAGTAAATAAGTTAGATGTACATGTCTTTTAAAAACTGAGGAAAATCCATGACCTAATTAAAAAAACCACCAAAATATTTTGTTGTGTATACATACTTTTAAATTAAACCTTGATAGGTTATTTTGTATGCATTTTTGCTCTGCTCACATTCATGTTGTCTTCTTATTTGATATTTACTGAGGCTCTAAGTGTCACATAGTTAATAACTGTGTCAGATAATGAATGCAAATTACTGTATAACTAAAAAGATAGGAGAAAAAGCCACCTGGCATAATGCAAAATATCCTCTCATAAATAAAAGGATAATTTATCTTCAGTATCACACCTTACTGAACAATTCTTAGATCACATTCCAATTTGCTCTATTCCAAGAGTGTTGAGATTAGGGAAGGTTTCTTATTATTATAAAGTGCACATTAACAGGGTAGTGATCTGAACAAGCACAACAAAGGTATATAGTAAGGTAAAACATGCTTCTTTTGAACTCCTGTTAGATAAATGATCAATGTACCTTTAAATCAGGCTTCTATATTTCCAACTGACATTAGACCTTTCCCCTTTGTCAGTGTACTTCTAGTCTGCATAAGTAAGGCAAAGTGAAAAGAAATTTAAAAAAGGGGAGAGGAAAGGGAGAGGAGATCCACGACAAACCCAAACACAATGTAGGGGAAAGAAGATGGGGGCAGAGAAACAATGATTAAAAGAGTAAAAATGTAAAAATTTCTGCAGCTGCACAGGACAAAATCTGCCAACAGTATGGCAAAGCACAACGCTGTACAGAACTGAGTGACTGAGGCACCTTATGTGGCACTGCAGGTCCTGGTGTTTGTATCAGTTGTAGTATTAAACATAATCATAGAATCATAGAATGGCCTGCGTTGAAAAGGACCACAGTGATCATCTAGTTTCAACCCCCTCCCCCGCCATATGCAGGGCCGCCAACCACTAGACCAGGCTGCTCAGAGCCACATCCAGCCTGGCCTTGAATGACTCCAGGGACGGGGCATCCACAACCTCCCTGGGCAACCTGTTCCAGGATGCCACTACCCTTTGGGTGAAAAACTTTCTCCTAATCTCTAACCTAAACCTCCCCTGTCTTAGTTTAAAACCATTCCCCCTTGTCCTATCACTACCCACCCTCGTAAACAGTCGCTCCCCTTCCTGTTTATAGGCTCCCTTCAAGTACTGCAAGGCCGCAATGAGGTCTCCCCAGAGCCTTCTCTTCTCCAACCTAAACAAGCCCAGTTCCCTCAACCTTTCCTCATAGGAGAGGTGCTCCAGCCCTCTGATCATCTTAGTGGCCCTCCTCTGCACCCGCTCCAAGAGCTCCACGTCCTTCCTGTGCTGGGGGCCCCAGGCCTGGACACAGTGCTCCAGATGGGGCCTCACAAGAGCCAAGTAGAGGGGCACAATCACCTCCCTCTTCCTGCTGGCCACCCCTTTTTTAAAGCAGCCCAAAACACAGTTGGCTTTGTGGGCAGCAAGCACGCACTGCCGGCTCATATCCAGCTTCTCGTCCACCAGGTCCCCAAGTCCTTCTCCGCAGGGCTGCTCTCAAGGAGATCTTCTCCCAGTTTGTATAAATACCTGGGGTTGCCCTGACCCAAATGCAGCACCCTGCACATGGCCTTATTAAACCTCATTACAACAATGGAGTAAATGCTAATAGAAAGGACTGCTAAGAAACTTTCTATTTACTATCCTGTAAAATCTACACTACTGCCAGAATCCTTTTAGAGGGAAAGCTGCTGAGGAAATAAACCTGCAAGCACACACCATCAGGCAAAAGACAATGAGGAACCAAACAATCAACCAGATGAAACCACTAAAAAGACACACTTTCCTTGTTCACAAGCTGCAAAACGAGACTCATTTTCTTCTAAGTCATAAAAGAACATAAAACTGGTAAAGAAAATTTCCATGATGCCTAAGACTATATAATCCTAACAACTTTCTTCTGCAATAAAAGAAAAAAAAATAGTAATAATGGAAAACCTTAGGAAATTTAGAGATTTTATTAGTTTTATTAACTAAACAATATAAACTTGAATTATCTCACTTTATTTGCTAGTTACTAATTTCAAAGTGCCTCTTAGCACTAATGAAAATAAAATCTCAAGTGCTTTATAAAAGCAATGGGGTTGGCTGAAATAAATAGAGATTTTTACTTTATTTATGTTAAGATGTTTTCTTCTCATTTAATAACTAAATTGTTAATTTAGGAAGTAGTAGTTACATTTGTATATCTCCTGTATTAGTAATGCCATCAAAATAATCAAAGCCAAACAAACAAACAAACAAGAGTATTTCATATTCTTTGGGCAATTACAGTTACTGTCACTAGATATTTATGAATACCAGGATGCTAGAAACACGTATATTTAACCTTTTTGCCCCATCTCTAAATTCTTTAACTGTATGACATAGTGTGACTATTTCTGCTTCATCTCTTTTCTTCCTCCTCCACCTAGTTTTTTTCCTGACAGTTTGCTCTCTCAGCCTGAACTAAATTAAAAAAAACTATTTTGAACCGATTTGAAGCTATTTAAACTTATTACTCCTTCAAGGACATTTTTACTTTAAGCACTTCTGAAGTTAAATTGCTAAGTTAAAATCAAAGTAATGACCCCAAGCAGAGATTACAAAGTTGCAGAGTAAATTCATATAAATAAAATTGGACTGAAAGGCATTTCCTGCTGAATGATAGTGCCTCGCTTAAATCTTGCCCTGGCAATGACCATGCCTTGTGCTTCTAACAGCTCATCAGTTGTATTAAGAATATCACAAAGTGAATGAATACCAAACAAACACAATCAGAACTTTGCCCTCAAAGCTGTGAAAGCCTCCAATTTCCTAATATTTCCAGGCCACTTGATTGACTGCCTCACAAAATGTAAGGATAATTAAACCGACATGAAACAACTGCCCTGTTTAAATCCTAGGGGCAGTTTGTCTAACCTTCTGATCCCAGGGGATCCTACAGCCACTCAAGCACCTGTCTGTGGTCACTATCTGACAACCTTCACAAAAATTATCTTCCTGGTTTATGGGACCATCTAACACATTCACTAACATGATCCATATTTTACTCTCATTTATGACATCCAGCACGTGCAGACCCTACTATCATTTGCAAATGTAAAACAATTTTATTATGTTCAATGTTCTATCAGCATCTTCTACCTGTAAGAAAACCAAAGACTCCAAACAAGTCAAAACACTTGATATCTCTTTATGTATTGCCTCACTTTTAAATTATTAAAACTCACAGAAACAATCACAGCCAAAACAAAAATTCAGCATGTGTGATTTGCCTTACAAAACAAAAAAAACCCAAAACAAACAAAACAACAGCAAAAAAAAACCCCTACACCTGGAATTATTAGAGGTTAAATTGATTTTTGTTCTCAGAAAGATCATCCTCCCGATTTTACTTAATCCAATGGCATTTTTTTCCACTGATTTCAATGAGATCATGAATTGAACTTTAAAATTGCAAAATAACAGATCTTGTAGTTTATTATCCACACTTGCTGCCAATTTTCACAAAAAGCAATAAAAGAGATTTTCATTGTTAGGCCTTGCAAATGACTCACTTTGCTAGTTCTGTTCTTAATTGTGGTTACCAATTTCAAATACATTCAAGCCAAGTTCCTTCTGTCACATTGGATATTCCACAGCATACAGGTTTGCAGGGACAAAAAAAACATTTTTTTCACCATTAAATTGTAAAACAACAGAACACAAGAAATTGCTGAATCTAGAAGGTGCTCCATCAGTATCTTAAAACCTCAGTCTCTATCTGCATTGTAAGATAAAACGAAAAACTACAAAGCCAAATGTCTGAAGGATAGGGGAAAAAAAACCAGCTTCAATACCTGTAAAAAGAGAATCTGCAAGTAGCATTACTTTTCTCCTATTAAAAAACAAAAACCAAAAAAACCTCTCTTCCTTCTTGTTGGGTTCGTTTGGTAGCAGGGAGGGGCCACAGCAATGGCTCTTGTAACCCCTAGCTCTGAGTCTGCTCTGGTAACAAGGGAGGGGCTGCAGTGGTGGCTCCTGTAAGTGACTGCTAAGGGTTCACCCCCACCGCTGGCTCCATGGTTCAGTAGCCAGAGAGGTAGTGGAAGGAGTGTTGCTGAGATGATCCCTTTGAGAAACTGGGGGAAGTTCCCCCAGCTTCAGGCTGGACCCACGCCTGTCCAGAGCTGAGTTAAGAGGGGGCACAGAACATGGGGGCTGGCACAGCCCCGGGCAGGGCCCAGTCTGGGCAGGCAGGGCCGGCTGTCCAGCTGCCTGCCTGGCTTCTCCTGTAAACTGACCTGCTGCAGCCCAAGCCTCTGCCATGGCTCAGCAGAGAGTCAGTTTTCTCAGGAGCCGATGAAAGAACCTGCAGCGGAGAGAGAGGCAGGATCTGAGACAAATACACAGACACGCCCATCAGTGAAGAGAAACAAGGAGGCACCCCAAACAGAGATCCCCTGTATCGTGGAGACCATAAGAAGCTGAAGTAGCTGTGCCTGACGGAGGCTGTGAATGTTGAGGAAAAAAAACCCACGCCGGAGCCAAGTTGTTGGGGGGACTGCAGCCGTGTGTGGGAAGGACTCTCCTGTGAGAAGGACCCTATGCTGGGGCAGGAAGAGACTGTCAGGAGCCCTCCCCTGAGAAGGAAGAAGCAGCAGACTGACTGCATCCCCATTGCCTGCCCCCCTGCACCAACCTGGGATGGGGGGGGGAAGATACAGAAACCAGGAACAAAGCCTTTAGGCCTGGGAAGAAAGGAGGGGTGGGAGAGAAGTGCCTTTCTAAGATGTAGTTCTCTCCCATTATCTTGTTTTGCTTTTGATTGTAAATAGTTAATAAATATTTTTTTTTCCCCCAAGTCGTGCGGGTTTCTTGCCCGTGACCGTAAATGGTTAGTGTGAACTCTCCCTGTCCTTGCCTCAGCCCACCAGGTGTTCAACAGAAGACTGGCTGGTGACCTCTTAAAACTAGGGCAATTGTTTTTCCTGAAAATAAAATAATTTACATTTTGACTATTCCAGTATCATCATCTCTAACTTCTTTCAGTTTAGGACTAACTGAAAAGCTCTTCCTCAGGAGTTTCTCTCATTACAGAAAAAACAAGACCATTTACCTAAGATCTTTTTGTCTGATAAATGGTTTGGCAAGACTGTAGCGTGCATCTTCCAAACATCGATAACACTTACATATAGTCCCATTTTATTCTAAAAATCAGTTCTTTCATTAGCTCATTTATAGCTATCTTTCTGAAACTTCAAAATTAGTTGGCAACCACAGAAAGGATCTCAAAGGGACACCTGATTTTGCTCTCATTTGCAATATTAACCACACTTAGTGTAATGTCCTCAGGGGCCTCAGTTTTATTATTTCCATGTACCCTCCAGGGCTTCCATTTTCATCATCAGAGCTCAATCACAGTTTTTGCACACATTGATCCTGCCCAACGATACAACAGTTCTTGCCTTTTTTTTTCTTTTAAGCTATATATTCAGATGAATGTCAAGTGCAGACTGAGAACACCTTCCATGATGATCCCTATTTTCACTTAAAATGCATACTTACAGTTTTAGATTTAACTCCCTGCCTTCTCAGTCAGAATCATTTAGCCAGAGTCAATCAAGCGCGTGATTAGAAAGAATAAATCACAAGTAATAAATTCAGAAAGATTACATCTTTGCCAAACTGTGTAAGTGTGGCAAACTGCTACCTCTCCTACTTCTAAAGAAGATACTAAAAACATAGCTCAATAGACACAATTCTTGGACCTTAAAAACTGCACTTTACAACACCCAACTTCTAAATTCTTGCTTTCCATAAGGTGCAATCAGTACAGGTATGGCTTCCCTTGGGTGGATACCTCCTATTGACAACATTGGTGAATTAGCCACAATGAGAAACAAAACATGTGGGGAGACTTTCAGTTACTTTTTTAAAAAGTGAAACTATCCACAAGGCAGAAAATTAATTGTTTTCAAGCAAAAATCTACCACTAATGATAGAAAATATAAAACTGTATGTTAATGACATTAATGATCTCTTAATCTTCAGTTACCCTCTCTCAGAAATGACTGATCCCTGTGAATTATAGTTGTCAAAAATGGCAGAGCAGAACTTCAGAAAATGGCACCTTTAAGGAGAAAATACATTTATCTCTCTCCTTAGGTTCTTTCCATCCAAAACCAAAGGTCAAAGAATGGGGATTTTTGTTGTTTTACTTAATTAAATGAAGAGCCAAATTCCAGTGTCTAGCATGCAGATTTCACAATATTCAGATATTATTCCACCTTGTTTGTATTAATGACCTCCAAAGAATTACCTGCCTTTATAAAAATCTACCATGGTCAGATTAGCCTTAACAGATCTCTGGCTTCCATTTCCTTTACCAACTATTTCCCACTCTTTTACTGATACCAGAATACAAATATAGGATTTAAAAATCATTATTTGGGAGCAGCTCTCAAGAATTGTATAAAGCCATGCTCTTAATGTCAGTTTTTACAGGTGAGATTCCTGGCAGAGAGAAATTCAAGTGACTTGCATTAGTTTACACAGCAAGCTATTAATCAGAACATCTGGAGGTGCTCACAGTCCAACGACCTCACTCGCTTTCTAGCAATCCTAATACATTGGATGTACGAATACCTTTAAATATTGTCCTTTCTGAGATTACCCCGGGTACATGTTAAGTGTCCTTTTCAGTTTTCAAAGATGACTATCATCCAATTTGCCACATAGTCCTGATCCCCAACTGCTATTCTACCTCAGCAATAGCAGTACCTAGTTTTCTCAGGCCAACCTTTGGAGCAATCAAAAGAAGCAAATCGCAGACCGAGTAAACTTCAAAATATATCTGAAAAACATCTCACATCTCAATGTCAAAACTTTAGATGAACATTGGATATAGAGAAGGATTTCCCACTATCTACCACCTAATAAAAAAAAAACAGTACTTAAAGGGAAAACTACAGCATTGTACTGCAGTTCCCATATAAAGTGAAAAAGCACAACTGCTCTGAAAAATTACATATCACCTTTCCAGAACAGTCCTTTAAATCAGAAATGGCATGAAAACATCTAGTTTGAATGAAGGCGGATGAACCATATATGGGATATCTTTCAAATCTGCATTTTTTTGGTAAATTGCTTTGCTTTTCTGCTTGTTTTTCCCTCAGGCTCTCCTGAAGACAATAAACATTATTTTCTTGATAAAAGGATAATAGGGAGTCTATGTTCTTGCTTAGTGTATAATATAAAATGGCTTTTAAAATGTTTCTAAGGACAACAGTCAGAAAACCCTTTAATTTAATTTGACTACATATAAAGGTAACTATTGCACATTAATAACCCAATTCCTGTTGTAAGACCCCACTAATAATTTTGCCACATAATCTATAACCAGGGAAATATTTATCTCCTATATGATTTCTTTGTGGGAGTTTATATTCTGTCTGCAACTTTTATTGTCTTCACAGGGGGTATATATAGGATCACGAGCATAAACTTAACTTATACCTAGAAATAGCACCACAATTTTAATATTCATCTAATAAAAAAAAAAGAAACTTATGTTAACAGCTCTCCAGCTGTCACATTGTATAACATGTATCAAATTCCCACAAATTCCTACTATCCTATAAAACGGACAGTTAGCAATATTTTTAAAAAGTCTTCACGTGCACACTGAGCTCTCCTCAAAAGCACTTAACCACAACAATCTTTCCCCTCCACAAAATCTCAGTCATGAAAAACTTCAGAGATATCACTAGTTTTCAGATATACATTTATAGAAAAATAATCAACAACATACTTTTTGGAAAAGTATCTTATTTAAAATGCTGTTAGGGAAGCACATTAATTACTCCTTAAGCAAGCTCTTCAAACACAGTTATCAATCAGTACCATTTTTAGTTGTAATCTATTACCCACAGCTTCTACACTTATTAAAGCAAGTGCAATGAAAGATTATTTTTGGGGGATGAAGGGAGGACAACATGACATGTTTAAGATAAAAAGTAATCAAAGCAGCCAGATTTCTTTATCTAAAACTCAATTGAAATCCAAGAATATAAGAAGGAGAACAATTCATTCTAGAGCTTGACAGCTTTTTCATACAAATTTGGAAAATAATCAGGAGAAAAGAAATTCAATTATTTTATTTGCTGCCCAAGCCGTCCCCTACACAGATTGAAAAAAAATATATATATATGTTTCAAAAAGAACTGCACTACCCCTTCAGTTATATATACAAAGCAAATTATTTTTGGGCCCAACTCCAAAATTCATAGACTAGTGAAAATAATCCTTTTTCACCTAAAAAAGTATCAGTGAAGTCAAAGAATAATAGCTACTGGATTACATAGCTGATTTTCTTTACTAAGCCCTTAATTAAGTCTGGTTAGTATGTTCTGTTGATAGAAGCAACATTCAATAATATTTGAGAATAAAAAATATTATCTGACTTTCTTTTGTAGGAGAAAAGGTATTTCTATCCGATTAAATTATTATGCCGTACTATTAATTATAGCAATGATCGTACACACACCTTTATACTCATTTCTTATGACAAAAACAAATAGAAAAAAAAAATCAAACCACCAAAAAAGTTGTTAAACCTTAGTGGAGAAGTAAAAATTGACACAGGTGGTGATCATATCCTCCCACACCATTTGTGGGCCTCCAGTCTGGGGAAAAAAAAAAAGAATGAAAGACCTTGACATTAACTAAATCATGTGAAATATATGGCAATGTACTTTCTACTAATCTTTATTGGTAATTTATAGCTGCAGGACATTTGTACATTTAACAGCCCATCAAAGCATTTGAGAGGAGTCAGTCCTAAGTACTCATTTAAGGAAATTAAACATAACCTTCCATAAAGTACTATGCAACGTGAATGGGTGGGCAAGCTTGTGAGCAGCTACCACTATAACAAGTTATAGTTGTAATCCTGCCTTATTACTTCCAAAAACATTTAAAAAAGCACACTTGGCAGCTACAAAAAAAATACTTAGTCCATGCTATAAATTTCTCTGACAGAAAAATCTTTTACATCCCTGAAGGATGCACTAATTTTTCCTTCTCCAGTGGAAAAAGAATACGAGAAATACACCACATCCCTTTATCTGCAGGATAGTATTCCCTGCACGTTTTTCTCCCCAGCTATTTATGTACTCTGCACAAGCATAAGGCATAAATAAGTCCAGTAAGAATTCCGGTAAATGCCATGGAGCCATCCAGACCATCCAGATATGCAACTCCCTAGAAACAATCTATACACTTTAATTATGTCCTCCCCCTAAAGACACCTCTCTTTCTCCAAAATCAAGCACAGAACTGTATTGTTGGATACAAAAAGGAAAAATACAACAACCGAGAAAGGACGAGAGGAAAACTACATGTGACAGAAGGTACTTATTCAAATATACATTTTAGACACATTTCTAAGATAACTAGTATCATTTTAAAAGCAGCCAAGAAGGCAACGGGCAGCTCCTGTAATTTAGCCTGCCTCTGGAAATATCTGTCCCAATTTTAATTGCTTTTTGACCTAGGAAGAACCCCCTCTCCCCCCAAAAAAGCACAGATGTACATGCGCATGCACGAAACAAGAGCAACTTTCAATATCAAGATGTTTGGAGATTTATACCCAAGATTGAATAACATCAAGCAGTATGGGAGGTAGTATGTGAAAAATTCAGAAAAGAGACCTGAAAAAAACCCTGAGGATTAAAATAAAAAATAATGTCTAAATGTGCTTAAGAAGAGAAAAACATTTTTAGAAGCCTCCACCTCCTGTACAGTGAGCTGACTAATTGCAGGACCAGCAATGCTGGGTTAATTTCTTTCTCGGGTGCCAGCAGTGCACTCCCTCTGCAGTGATAGCGTGCAGAGGGCAAGCCCTGCACTCACGAAAAGATTTGATGCTCGAGTGAGCCTGAGAGGTTGAAATGGCAGTCAGGAGGTGGAGACACTATCTTAGCAGTACACCCTCAGCCTCTCCTGATTCAGTGCAATAGATGAGTGGTTTGGACACCCTGCACAGACCCCTCTGGGCACAGCACTATAAGGTCTTGTGTTTTATGTACATTATGTGTAATTCACTCATGTATCGTTCCAGGTAGACTGGAGTGAGTTGAGCTGGAGGCCAGAGACCACCATGGCTGGAGCACAGGTCCTGTGAAGAGAGACCAAGGGAGCTGGGCCTGTCCACAGGGAGCAGAGATGACTTTAGGGGCACACATGTCAGCATTACAGACCTCCCTCGAGCCTGGATGGTCCTGTGATCTGAGATCTGACTGTCATCCTTTTGACAGAAAGCTCATTAGCCATCTACCACCATGTCTCACTAGTCACCCCAGAGCACACCTCTCCAACCAAATCAAAAATGTCAGATTTCACAACATTCCCCAGTGTTAACTCTACTCATAAATATCGGCTACTATTGGCTAAGTAGTAAACAGGACATATTCACTATAACTGAGTACTAATTAACAATTACAACAAAGTACTAAATGATCGGAGCCTTCTCCTTACAGTCTAACATGGAACATGGCTGGACAGATTTGAGAAAACAGAACCCTTCTTTATTTCTGGAGAAGTAGAAAGGAGACTCTAATTTCATATACTTACATATTTATAGCTACTACATATATAACTATGTCACAAATATACAATACATACATACAAATTTACATTACAAATAATATATATAAAAGTGTGCCAGAAACAGAAAACAACTCAAAAAGAAGACCCAAAATCTTGGAGTGCTGAAGTCCTGGGATGTAACTGATACATTAAGAAACCCACACATACTAGTAGCCCATACCTGAAGATGTTTCATAGATTGATATATCCCATTTTAAGAATTTTTGATTGAATACCTAACTTCTAAATGCATTTATTTATATTTGCTGATTCACTAAGCTCTATAATACACAAGAAATGGTAACTGCACTTTGAGTTATCAAAGCAGACTACACATCTGGATTTCTAAAATGCTGGCATGAGAGAACTTCCCTGAAACAACTTCTAAAACTCAGCCTGTCACCATTACCATTACACCTCTGCAGCTGGGATATGAATTTCTGCCAGTGCTAAATCCTTCACTCACCTAGAGGAATACAAATATTTTTCTTTAAAGTAGATGTTTTGAATAATGAATTAGAAGATGGAATAATGAATTAGAAGATGGAATAATGAATTAGAAGATGGAAGCCAAGGAAGAACAGACCCTGATTCATACCACAAAGTCTTTTCTTCCTCCTCTTCTGAAGCCAAAGGTAAGCTGGTATCTTGATTTAGACACTGATATTCATATACTTGTGTTACAGAAAGAGTCTACAAAAATGTGAGTTTGTATAGCAACTATATACACACAAACATGTGGTCATGTGTCTGTACAAATAGATACAAACATATAAATGTTACCTACCTATCTGCAAACACTGATTTCCTTATTCTGGAACATAAAAGTACTTTTTCCAGCATGCAAATCACTTTGACAAATTCAAATTCTTCAAAAACTTTTCTAATTGAAAAAGAATTGCTTCTTAATATCATATCCGTACAGCTTCTGTTTAATCCAGTGACAGACAAAAAGGTTGTATGAGGATTTTTCTTCCTCAGTGTCTAATTACATTCCTCTCTCTTTCTGCCTTCCTAATGTTGTGGCACGGGACTTTGCTATACTTACTATTTTCAGGAGGACAAAAGTTCCCTACTTCATAGCTTACTATGGTATTTTATACCAATATCACCAAAGAAGTGGTAAGGATTTGTGTTGCTTAATTAAATGTTACAAGGCTGCATTTTCTAGATGAAATATAATTTTGTACATTTTTTTGTCATTTTTATTGTCATAATAATCTTTGCAAGATTTCCTTAATCTCTCTTTTTTTCTTTTCTTGCTGTTTATTTGTTTGGGTCTTTTTAGCAGAATTAATACAGCAAATGTTAACAAGACAAGCTTATTAAAGCATAGGGATGAAATTATTTGGGATATCTGCACTATTCCTAACAATGAACGGGGTTGAAACATTCATTTTCTCTGCTTAAAAATAATAATAAAAGTTATTAGACACTTTATCACCTGAAGGATTGTCACGGAACGAGAATTTAGCATGCAAATACCAGCATTAGCACTACCTCTGTGTATGAAGGTAATATAAGCAAAGGTTTCGTTAAGTAGTTCATAATCTTTTACAACATGTTCACAATAAAGTGTGTTACTCCGCATGAAAATACAGAATCAGTTCTAGTGCATTAAAACACTATGTTTGTGTCAAGGACACCAAAAATAAGAGGTGCATCAACATCTATCAAAACAAAACTGAGGTGCACAAATGTTTTGCTATTTCAGCCAGGCATCCCTTGTCACAATATGTCAACTTCAGCTACACCAGTAGTGTTTACTAGCTGTAGCCCTTGTTTCATGAAGACTGGTGAAAGTCCTGCTCATTAGCACTATTCACTGACAGTTACCCAAGAGGTCTAACTTGCAGCTTTGCCTCAAAGACAAATACTGATACAAAAAAATTCGACGTATCTAGAGACCAATAATACAAACCACAATAACTTCCTGACTGATTTACTTTGTTCCGCTGACCATTTTCCTTGTTTCTGTAGTGAAATATTTTTTTTATCCTGATGATAACAAGCAAGAAATGTTGGAGATTTTGGCAATTAGGACATTAATCTAGAAAAAGCAGCAACAAAGGAATTGCTGCTGTTCCTGAATAATTTAGTACTAAATTTTTACAGACTTTATATTAGATACAGGCCAAAGCCTAAAACAACGAGCAGTGGTGTTTAATCAAAAGTTTATTTCTTTTCATATTGGAGAAGCAATAATTCCTCCTCTGCCATATCACAGTGTGAGATGCATTACCATACAAGACACACATGTAGCATGCTGGAGAAGCAGAAAATAAAACTGCTGTTGTAAAATAAGGAAAAGCCCAACAAAGGGAGGGGAAGGCAGAAATGAACCTTTAAAATGGCTCATATTTGTAAGTCACATTCTTTAAAAAAAATTTCAATACTTAAGTCAAAAATGAGATATTCATTTGCTTTATAAATTATCAGAAGCTTCTATAAATAACGTAACTGATTTTTTCAAATAATTGAGTGTAATCTATATTGTACTAATTTGCATTCAAGATGGCCAGAGTATTACAAAACTCATTCCAAAATAGGGCAGACTCTGGATTATTTTTCTGTGTGAGAGATTCCTGTGTATGATAAAATGGTCAGAATTTCTGAAGGTCTGTAGACTTATAAAATATTCCTAGTTTTGCAATTCTCTGTACTAAAATGACTAGGGCATTATGACCCTTTTGCCATCCACTGACACCTTTCATCACACCACCCAAAATCACACAGGATTCACTGTAAACTACCCACTTTCTGAGAATAGAAACTTTTAATTCCTCTGGAAGCTCTATGGAAGTGGTTTGCGACAAAATGCTAAAACCTTCAAGTCCCTGCTAGTCACACCATTCGTCTGAAGAAATCCTTTCCTTCTCAAATGCTAAATCAAGCCCCTGACACGATGCCCAGTTCCAGCCCGTTACCGTGCCTTCTCCAGGAGGCCACATGGGTAGCTCAGCCCAGGCAGGCTGAGCCAGCTGGAGCTGCCTGACTCGACTTTTGCATCATATTACTTCTGCTTTTCTAACTTTTCCACTACTGAGCACCATCAATTATGCCTTAGAATAACAGAGGCTTGGCTCAGCAATGTAACATAAAGGCCGATTATGAGTGTAAATAATTTAAACACCTGCGTGCCATGTTTCTTTTAGTAGTGATACACGGCTGGCGGATGCGATGCACTCATAGGGAAGGCGCAGCCTTTTCATGTACTAACAGCTCTGTCATTCAGATGATGGCAAGGGCCTGCTGCAATGCCACTGTTGTTTTTAATAACAGAGTTAAAAAAAGAGTTTCTTAATTGTAAAAGAGAATCACTGAGGATCACACGTGAGAAGATGCAAGTTTCAGACTCTATGGTCCAGAGAAGCTGGCAAACTCTACTTGCATCTCTGATACATAGACTCCATCACCTCTAACTCATTCAAAAGAAAGATTAAAAAGGGGTTTTCAGGTGGGGAATGCAATGTTAAAGTTATAAAAGGCAGCTATAAAACAACCTTAGGTTACTTAAGAGTGGAAGAGAAACCTGCCCTTTTAAGGAACAGCATATTAGAAAAATCTGTTTTGTACTATTAATTATATAAAGTCCATTTTTCTCTCCTAGGCTGTTCAGTACATTGGTGGTGCCACTTAGACGCTGATACAAAATTTTCCAATTTCTATTCCAGAGCACTTAATTTTGCTCCTAGTATGAGACTTGGTGCTATCTCACAAGCAAAGATCAAGCACCTGACACCTCCTTCAAAATGCATAGGTAAATGTCAAAATGGGACCCTGCCAAATAAAAATGGCTAAGGAATAAGTCTGCAGCATCTGGATTAGTGCAAGTATGCTCTGGGTTTTTTACATCCTTTGCATGATTCAGCATTTCTGTCACCAGCCTTCACAGTACGAAGATATGATACAGCTCTAACATACACTATTGTAAAACAAAAAAACCTGCAGTTGAGAGAGATGGCTTTAAATTATATTTTTTGTTTGCTTTGAAAATCCACTAATAATTTGACATTGTAATATAGGATACATGGAGTGTTTCCACTTGAAAAAACATACTCCACAACCCAGTTAAATGAGTTTTGAAGCAAAAACGCACATTTAATAACATAGTTCATAGTTTCACATCTGAGCTGAGGGTCATGCTACACAGAAAAACTCCAAATACAAAGGGTGGGGATGGCCAAGGGGACAGAATTAAAAAATATGAAACCATTACATGTAAACTGAAATACACACTCTTTCAAACCGCAGTTTCAAAATTGTGCTGGGATTTAACCATGTCAATTGAAAGAAAGGGGTGAAGCGGGGCAGTGGGTGTTGTTGCTTAAAACAGCAAACCTTAATAGCATCCATATGATTTAGCAAATCAATGTGACCAAAGTCAATAAATAATAATGCAGTTATTTTCTGAAACAATTTCATTACTTGCTTTGAGCTAACCATTGGTAATTGAGGAAAAGTGTTTTCGTATTTCCTCCTGTTAGAAGCATCTTTGCTAAGTTCCCTCCAAATAAAGAGGAGGATTTGCACCTTTATTGTTTTATGAATATTTCAAAGCAACTTCTTTGGAAGGTTACTAGGTTCTTACTGCATATTTTTTCCAGTATTGATCGATGGCAAATAGCCTTGCTTAACTCCTTGTGCACCATTTTCTTCCAGTGCCAGCATATTTATTTGTAACAGACTTAAAAGAGCACAACAGACTGTAAGAGTGCTGCTAAGTTCCTCCCTGATGAAGACTGCATGCATTAAATTGCTGCTGTACCACAGCCAGATGACTTGGAAATCTTCATCAAAAAAAGTGCAAACCAAGTATGTCTGTTTATTTATTTTTCACCCAGGAGTTTTATTTTACGCTGACTGGTATGCATCACACGGTCTTCACACAGCAGTTTTTTGCAGCCAAGCATTTTATGTGCCATAATGAGGGCATTTTATAGACACAGTAACTATCATAGATTTTAGGGCTTAGGTAGCTGACAGCCTCATAGTGGGAGACTTCCCTACACTTAAGACAAATTTTTCATTAAGTAATATAGATACATTTCAGTTCAGTTCCACACAGTCAGGCTGACAGATAAGGCCAAACTTGTAAAACCAGCCATCCATGGGATGAAAAGTCTAAGCAGTGATCCAACATGTAAGGTAATTTTAACCAAGAAGGATTGTCATGGACAATATCTCTCTATAGGACAATTGCCATTTGTGTAGTATCATACAGTATGAAGAACGATAGTTTACACCATAGAAATCCTTCTCTCCCCTTCCCGTATGCATATACAAAGTACACATATTTACAAAAAATGAAAAATAAAGATGGATGATACACTCAGCTCTTTTAACATTTTAACCACCCCACAGTACACCAAAGTATTTTACTTTCCCAGGTGGACTCTATAATTTACTGCTCTCCTTCCTAATTGTAATTAGTCTGTTCTGATGAAAATGAGAGCAATATGTCCACACCTTCTCATTTGCAGGAGCACGTCTTGCAGGTTCCACGGTTTCAGGAATGCTAGATGGGACAGTTCATTACAATTAGTGGTGTTTACTCTGTTTATGAAGTCGTTTTATGAAGGCACAATCAACGGAAAGTTTAACAAGTATATATGGTTCAGAGATGCTTACAAAAATAAAAGTAGTCATTCAAAACCATGTGGGTGGAGCATCCCTGTATGTAGGAGAGAAATAAAAGCAATCATGAACAAATTTCCTAAATTCAGGAATCTATGGATGCCTCTACCTCAGTCTGCCCCCTCCTTCCATGTGCGTGCGAAAGTTTGTCTGCCCTACTCATCTGTGAGATCGCAAACAGCCTTTAATATTTCATTCAGCCCAAAGCACAGAGTGTGCTCAAATTCAATACAAGGAAATGCTTTATCTCTTCCTTCACAGGCTAATAATCTGACAAAAACAGAAGCACCAGGGAGTCACAGCAAGTTGTGAGGAAATGACGTACAGACACCTCTCAACACTTTTATTCCTGTTTACTGTTTGGGACACTTGGAGTGAATAAACACCAATTAAGAGCCTTTTGTTCACTGATGCATAAAACCAGACCCAACATCAAGGGCCCGACTTGTTACCAGAGTACTTTTACTGTGACTAATTCTTTGAAACATTTGTCCCCCCTAACTTTTTACATGTCATTAAAAATTACGTTCCTCATTTTTTTCATGAGGAAATGGGTTTAATTCTTAAAATGGAACAAACACCGCTAATTTAATAAATCCACCCTAACATACAAATGGGTAACTATATTCATAGAATGCTTTGAAAAAGATTCCTATGAACTGCTAAATTTCACTACATCTTTAGGAATGCCTTAATCTTCCCATATACAGAGACTAATTCTATCACCTCATTCCACTAAAGGGACACCTAAAAATATCAGCCATTTAAGTGTATCAGATTGTGTTGCAAGACAGCACATAGAGAACAGCATGGTCTGGACATGCTCATGGAGACATTTAGATAGCAACACCCTTCTCCATTAACAGAAATCTGAAAACACAGCCTTCATTAAAGATATGAGACAAAAGTCCAAAAATGTAGAAGTTCTGAAGTGAAATCTCTTAATATTTTATCACATACAGAATGTGATCCTGTAGTTAACAACAGTTGAAGGAAATACATATTAATAAAACAATTTCTATTTGAATGTTAAACTATTACTTCCACGAGAAGGAGATTCAAAATTGATGGTTAAGTTTATAAATAGTACCTACAGATTATGGTAATGGCCTATCAGCCATCTTATAACTGGTTTTATTTTATCCAGCTGATCTAAGCTTATTAGAAGTATTTCCACAGTGATTTCTGCAACTGTTCAGGAATACAAAACACATAGAAGGATTGTCACGAAAGGAAAACAATTTTTTACACACTTGCTTTTATTATACTAGGATCCAATAATTATTTCATGGCATATATTATTAACTAGGAAAAATGTGTACATTCTAATTAAGGGCCGGACCTTTTTTAAAACAAAAACTGGAGAGAATCCATTCAGGCTGTAGGAGCCCTTAGCTAAATGCCCATGACATTTAGAATGACAAGTACTATAATGCTGTTCCATGACTCCATCAGGCTTCTAGACCTGGCAGCAGTAGACACTGGCAGGTAAATTGCCGCACATATGCTGTCTGCTGACACTGAAATAAAAAAATGTGAAAAGGCTAAAATCAGACACATCATGCTGGAAGATGGAGGAAAGGGAATAAAAATATTTCAGTACTATATGCTTTTATATGTTACAAGTAAGCCTTCAAATATGGTATCTGTTTTTCAAGTCCTGCCTTTGCATGTATCTCTAGCATTCTTTGCTATTAACAAAGAATACTGATAGAAGACAGTGAGTGAGAAATTAATCTCTTAATGGTATAAAAAATTACACCTATCCTAATACTGGGTAAAAATAAAAGACAAAAAAAATAGCAAAACCTTGAACATTGAGAAGGAATCTAGATGTTGAACATGGTCTAGGGTATCATAGGTCTTATACAGGAAATATCACGTAGGAGCTTAAATATTTATTTGGTGAATATTTGGACATGTCAGCAATGCTCAAAGGTGAGAGGATGTACATGGTACTAACAGACCAGAAGTCCTTCTGAGAAAACACCATTCCTTGCATAAATCACACATATCAAAAACTGGAAATATCTTTAAATGATCCAAAACAATAATCAAAACGAAGAGCCCATAAAGCAACTCTAATGTTCTACTGACACATAGAAACACTGTTACCATTATTCTAAATAGTTCTGTACACCCTAGCTAACATTCAGCCTGATTTCTCATGACACTGTTAGTTCAGTTATATTCACACAATTCTAGGAGAATCAGTGAAATCACACTGATGTCCCTGAAGAGCACAATTGTTATTAGATGTAACATTACACATGTATCTATAAGAAAAATAAAAGCCTACATGTTCCAGCATGAAGCTACATATCCTGCAACTATAGCTGAAATGCAGCAGTACATATGCTGGATGTTCTCAGAAGTGTCAGACCACATAACAGGTTGTATGAAGCACTGTTTATATATACAAAAGTAATCTCTGGCTAAAGTTTTCCAGTCTTATAAACTCAAATTGAACTGAACACTCATAAGTATGACAAGCAGAATTTGTTTCAATACCTGTAACAGTTAAAAACCGCTGCAAGTGTTGCACTGTCTGGCTCACTTGGTCACTGATACCAGAGTTGTTAACAGGTTAGCATCCTGCATCCATTACTAAAGTCAAGTCCTGAGTTATTTATTTTATNATTTAATACTCCTTTCACTCCCATGCAGATAATGCTCACTGTATACCATCAGGACTTTTAATGCTGTAAGAAATGTTCAGAGATTGAGAAGCACAACAGACTATTTTTGGCAGGTTGTAATGTCATAGTGCCCTAGCCATCACAACACATTCTAGAGTAAGAAATTATCATCCTAATTTGGTGTAATTCTTTGATATCAATTATTTATGAAGCAGGGCTGTTTACATACACATTATCAGCATGCAAAATTCTACCACCAATTCATAACTGTTGTTTTTCTTGTAGAGCAATCAAATACCCTTTTTAAAGTTTGGAGTTTCAGCTGTTCCACAAATTAACTTGCTACAGCTTCCTAGGTTATGGGAGAAGAAACCTTGCGATCAGTAACAACAGAATTAGTCCCATTCATCAAAACTATTCAGCCATAAGACAGTCCAGCTGTATGCTTTTTATCTAAAGCAATTTCTCTCTTTTATGACATGATGCATTTTATTTTCTTATTAAATATGATTTAAAAGAATGAAGTATTCATTGTAGAATTCAAAAGCAAATGGACAGCAACTGCGCTCTCTATCAGAAATATTAACTTCAATGTGAAGAAGCACAAACTGTTTTTTTATGCCATCAGGGGGTCCAAGGATTTAAAAAAATAATGTCTGTCTACCCAGACAGAGAACAGCTGTTTCAGCTAGTAAGACATATTTCCTCCTTTTTGCACAGGACTGCAAGACCAAAAAGCTCTGGCTATACTGAAATCAGCTTTTCAAGCATTTAAATCACTAAGGAGTGCGCCTTGTAAAAACAACTCCAAACCTTGTCTCCTAAACCCTGCACTTCTGTTATTTCAGTGGCTAAAATGTCATCCAAGGAAAAAGTCTTTTCAGAAGTCCACCGCTTCATTTCCACATCCACAGCTACCAATGAGTTCTGCCTGCAATTTTTGTCTTCTATTCCCAGCACTGAAGTAAGAAGAGATCTTTTTCTAGACCTTTGCAGGTTACTTCTTCCTGTGGGGGCAGCTACAAAATACTCCGCATAAGCAGGGGTATTGTGTTTTTAAATTACAAAGTGCAGCTGCCTTACAGTGAATAGGGATATGTAACCTCAAATTGTGGCTCTTAAGAGGCCACAGTTTAAATCCAGTTAAGTGGAAAAGGATGAGCAAACTCGATTAGCTGCAAAGTGACAGAACCCCCTTACATGCTTCCTTTACTCTCCTCACTCCTCATTCTAACCACCACCCCCCCAAAAAAACCCCAACAAAAACCAAACAAAAAAACCCAACCAACCAACAACAACAACAACAACAAACACACAAAAAAACAAACACTCTCTCTTTGCTCCAGTGATCTGCTGTTTGGGGAATGCTCTCTGCCCCTGTGCAGCCTCTTAGCCATCTGGGCCATGAAGGGCCCTCAATCCCAGCAGTGAATGGTGATTGTCTCAGAGAGCACCCTCACAGGCATTTCAGGCAGTGGGGCTTATTAAAATCCTAAAGGGCAGTAATCCCTGAATGCCACTAAAAAGATCTCCAGCTGCTACCGTTTATGAAGTGGGCTTGACAAGAGACAGAAAAGGAGCAGGAGCTGGGGGGAGAGAGGGAGCTGGGGAGAGGGAGGGAATTAAAAAGAAGAATTTACAAGTAGGCCAGTTATCCAAATAGGGCCCCCATTAGAAGAGTCTCATTTTATCTGCTTAGGCTTTCTTGCCTCAGTTCCCAAAGGTATCTCCATCCCAAACCAGCTTTAAGTCTTCCTTTTACTTGTTCCTGAAGGGGTGGGGAAGCAGGGGGGACACACACCTCATGAACATGTATCCAATAGAAGATCTAAAATCAGGTAGGAAAACAAGGGAGCCGGATGCAAAACTGAGGTCTGACTTTTCCCAGCTGGGGTGAAGAAAATTTCTAGATGTGAAAGCATTTAAAAACATTTTTCTCTGTATGTGCACATCTCTCCCCCTGTAACTCTGAGAAGGTCTTTTGATCTCATTAGACTAAGCTGATTAATAAAAATTCATCAGTTTGTCCATTGCTTCTTCAGAAGTGCTAAAGCAAGTTGAAAGATGCAGGCGGAAGGTTTTTGTGTTGGAGACAATAAGTGGGATGACTTCTTAAATCCTTCGTTGTCATCCTCCATTAGAGATAAATAGACACCTTGGCTCAAATTCTTCAAATAAACTCTGTACTGCCACACTTCTTTATTTTCTATCAACCTTCCTGAAAAGCTTTAACCTTTCCAAAGTGAAGGGACTTTTGTGTGTATGTTTTATAATTCACCAAGGAAGTGAAAGCTTTCTCTCATTTCAGCAATTATTTAGACAAGCTTTTGAAAAGGCATTGTTGAACACCTATCTGGAAAAAAGAAGGCTGTGGAAAATGAAGAATATGAGCTGGTCAATTGCTTTATTTTAGTACAAAATGCACTCAAAACTGAAGTTGAGTGTGCAATTTGCATAACTTCAGAAACTGCTTAAACAGGGTTTTAAAAAATATACGAGAGGCCTGAATTTAAAAATTATGCATTAATAAAGTTGAAAGCCATTACATGTATGCTTATTTGAATACCATGAATGAATATAATTCACCATCTAAGGCCCTATGGATAAAATTATGCATCTGTTCTCTAGCTGAAAATTATAAATTTGCTATTTCAAGGTATTATATTTGTAAAATCCATTTCTGAAAAGAAACATATTTTTTTTCTCAATGTCAGAAGTTGACTGCTCAAGTAAAAGATCAGGCTGAAAAATCAAATCACTTCTACCTGATCCCTGACTATTTATGACAGAGCAAGCCTATCATAAATTGTAAGGTTTTTAAAGTCTTTTAAGCACAAACATCACAGTATCTTACTTAATACAAATAAAACCAACCTTCCACAACATCATACTTTTCTGAAATGCTACAACGTCTCTGTACTTTAGAGAGGTGCCTGATCACACAGGCACTTATATGACATGTTCCAAGTATTTTTACAGATATTAGACCAGAGTTTCAGAACATTTTTTCAAAAATGTGACCAATAAGAGTAACCCTTATGCACAGATGTACATATATGAGTCTGCATAATTTTCTTTATTCTCCATAAAGGCAGAATGCTAGGCCAGATTATAATTACTCTTATCTGCTGAAACTTGCACAGACCATTGTGAAACATTTTGATATTCCACAAGGTAGTCACTGTAACTTCTAGCAAGAATCCTTGTGTCAAACCAGTGAGTTTCCTCTCTAGGCATTTGCTTTTTAAGGATGATTTGGGCTGCTATCTAACATCCACAGAGATAAATGAGCACTTTCATGTTCTCATTACAAAAACGACCTAAAATTATGTTTTTCTGAACTTCCAGTTCAGATAAGAGACTATAAACTACAACAGACCTTCAGGAACCCATTGGGTTCATCCTGTTATGCCCTGTTTGGTACAGCCATTCTAATACTTTGCAACAGGGTAATTACTTTTGCAAGAAAATGCCTGTGCATGTTGTGGACTCTAAAGAAGCAACTTTCAATGCTTCAAAAAGAACTTTCATTGATGCATCCTGAATTTTCCTGAATGTAAAATGCTAATCATATTATTAAACCTCTTATGTTAAGTGAGAAATAAGGAAGTAAGGCACACATACAAATGTGAACACAGAAAAACAGATGGGAAGTGGCTTAGACATAACAATTTGGCAAGAGCTGCTTTTATTGCATTGGTGTAAGTCACAAGTTCTTTTAAACAGAAATATGAAATACACATGCAGGATATATACGCATATCCTCAGTGTGGGCAAAAGCAGCAATGCCAGTAATCCTACCAAAATAACTGAAACATATAGTAATAAAAATAGACACCTGTATATTGTCCTGAATTTCATGTCCTAAATTGTCCTCTCATTACAATTAAAATACAGCAGTGAAAACTAGTATTAGATTGTCAAGAAATAAAATCTTGTTGCCAAGTTACAGTACCATTGTTTGCTATTATTTCTGACTAATCAAGCCAATTTTAGTTCTGCTAAACCTAAACTTTTGCATTTCTCCTTAGTTACAAATTAATAAGTCAATGCAGAATCTGGTTAACAGACAAATACAAAAGAACATAAAATTCAACTCCTTTCTGAATCTGAAACACAGAAGCAAAGACACACAAACTGTGCTCCATTAGAAGATTATGTACACCCGTGATTAAACTACCTAAAGCAATGGACTGGCCGGGTGCAAAACTGTGCTCCAGGAGAATAGGTCTTTATCATACTTTGCGACTGCAAGGCCATACTGCCATAGGAAATGAGCCACACCAATCAAAACAAGAAACACTGCCATGAGGCTGAACCGAAAATCAGTACCTGCATGGACGATGAGGGTTTTTGATGAGGGTTTTTGATGAGGGTTTTTCTCCCCTTCGTTCTCAAGCAGGTCTTTTTCAATGTGAAAGGAGTAAATAGTTAGCAGTGCAGTACACAATGTAACTCTTATCTTGCCACCTGCCCCCCACATCCATTGCTTCGGTCTTCATGGAGACATGCCTAACAGGTTTTCATATGATTTTGGTTTGTTCTTTGCAGACTCCTACTGTAAAATAAAACACTCTTCTTGAGCAGAGTGATGCAGAAATTTGAATTCTCCCAGCCCTTATAACATTTTAATTCCTTAAATTATTTTAAGAAAACACTGGTAGAATTAGATTTTTAAAAATACAGTAAGAAGATTGTAATAAACCCTTTCAGTTTTGTGATAATATTTGGTCATCATAAAATTTTGTTATTATAAAAAAGGAAATATAAATGTAGAACTTCAAAGAGAAACTGCACATGAAGTATTTTACATTAACACAGTACAATTATCTCATCTGAATACTACCATCAAAAAGTTTGAAAAAAAACCAGATGCAACTAAGTACACAGTGGCAAATACCAACAACTACCTGATTTTCAAACTGGCTTCTGCTAAAATGGGAAAACAGCTGTTTAGAATGTTAGCATACAAAATAAAGTAGCATTATGGAGTTGTCAGGCAAATGTTGTCATTACAGAGAAAAAAAAGTAAGATCACATTTCTATCAAGGCTTATAGGCTTTCTAAAGAACTCATGGTTACAGCTGAAATATCAGCTACAGTAGTGAAGGAACACAATTTGGGTTGTTGGGTTTTTTTTAGCATGAGACTGAAGAAAAACAGCAGATAAATACATTACAATGTTGATTGGTCATGATTTTTTAATAAAAGCCAGTCAATTCACAAATGAGTATGATTTGGAAAAGTTCATTTGCCAAGTACAAAGAAACAACTACACACTAAATTTTAGAAGAGGGATTATTTGTACAATATATTGTTTTCCTGTCTGAACAATAAGCCCTTCAAAAATGCAAACATTTTTCACTGTCTCATATACACATGCTTTAAGGTTAAAATAAAAATCTTATGGTTCATGTAACAGAGAAGTGTTCTGATTGTTGCCTAAGCAGTAAATCTGAATTTTCCTGTCCGTAAAATTTTTTAATCATAATATTAAATTAGTTGTGTTACGTGAGGAAGGAGGAAGGGAGGCACACACAAATTTAAAGGATATTATAAAAGGGAAGGGAAGGTAATGTGACAAGGGAAGAGAGAA